>WYDI02027482.1:0-19140 GCA_009867235.2 Psittacus erithacus | reverse complement strand
CAGAGCATGAGGCTCAGAAAGTCCTTGGTCAGACTAAACATTACGGAGCAGCAACTGAAAACATCGGTGTTATCAGCGCTGTTTCCAGGCTGAAAGTCAAAAACCCAGTGCTGCACCAGCTACTAAGAAGGAGAAAAATGACTGCTGCTGCTGAACCCAGGACAGTTACAAAGAATATTGGGCTCATTGACATAACATGAGCATTTACTTTTCTGGTCCTGCCAGATATTGTAAATATTTTTAATAAATACACCTACTTAGTTAAACACTTTACAGTTCCTCAGAATAAAATGTAAGTTCTTAGGAAGAAAAACTGCCTACGTCATAATGGTAGTAGTATCTGTTACCAATCGTATAACTTACAACGTTCATCAGCAATTCATATGACATATTTTTTAAAGGAATCCTATGTCAAAAATATTTAATTCAAAGAATGGAGTCTGTAAACAGACCTAAAAAGAACTTTCAGTGCTTAATGATTTCATCCCAAATTAGGTAACAGCTTTGCTGTGAGATAAAGGAGATTCTGCAATACTAGTTCAGCTAAAATACATGATCTTTCCTCCAGACAGGGGTGTCTGATAATTAGATGCAATACCTACTAGAATAATCTTTTAGAATTGAGAAATCAAAATTGCAAAATGATACTTAACAAAGCCTAGTGGTTATTAACTATTTAATACAGCACTGTAGTGAAAGTAGTCAAATTTTCCATTTACATTAAGTTTTTCATCCAAAATTCATAAAATCAGTATCAGCATATTCCAAACAATAAGATGACCCTTATTCTTGGCAGGATGGGTCTGCATTGCCCTGTTTGTCAGTCTTGAGATCACAAAGGAAGTAGACAAGTGAGAGGCAAGGGTGAAGAAAGAGCTGGAAGACTGGGGGATAGGATCCTGAAGTTACAGCACATGCACTTGATCCCAGGGTTCTTACAGGCAGACAGATGCAGAAAGTAAAAACATGGGAAATGAGGCTAAACTCTATGAACTTAATTCAGAGGCATAGCTGCCCTTTTTGTAGCTGGGTGGGGAGGTCTTGACTTCCTAATAGACAATTGGTTAAAACCTTACTACCAGACACTGCAAAGTGTTCTGAGTTCTTACAGCCAGCTCTAAGGCACAGAACTTGTAATTAACTGTGGCTTCTTGCAGTACTTGAGAAATGTGGGGGCTGCACCTATAGGGGAGTGGTAAGATAGAAAGCTTTGGAGAACATTGCAGAGCTATTCAATCCCTTCCAAAATTATTTTTTTAGGATGCTGTAATCCAGCACTCAGGGATTTACAGTGTATATACAGTTTTATTATCTCTGTTCTGCTGTTGAGTATACTGAAATACAGATATGTTGACTGACTTGCCCAAGGCCAAACTTGAGTCAACATCAAGATGAGAAATGTGTTCCTAGCTTCTAGAGTAATGTCCCAGCCATTATGCTCATGATGTGCAAAACGGGGAAAATAGAGATGCAGAAAATATTTTGCAATCTCTGAATTCTCCTATACTGGACTTTTCAAATTACTTTTTTATTAATATATTAATACAGGTGCTTCCCAATATTAAAAATCAATAACTTGGAATGCAGATTTATATATAAAATTTAGATGTTTCTGATTTGCTAAAAATCGGGTTAGTAGTAACACATATGATTTTATGTTGATATCATAAATCTTGTTATTGTGCTAAATATACTTTTCTTGTAATTCTACCCATCATATTGCATCTGCATTCTTTCTTTTTTAATCTCTGTGTGGTTGTAAATAACTTCCAAAATTCCTAATTTGACGTGTATATTTAAATGTGTTGGCAAAAAAATGTCTTCTGCTTACTCCCTTAAATTGCAACAGCCCCCACCACATATTAGTGATAAACTATCCTTGAGCAACACAATTTAAAAACATGCCCTGTCTCTCTACTTTGCCAGTACAGATTCCCTTTCTGGGAAAGAAGATATTTCCAGGTTCTCAATGGGATTTTGTATTCACCTCTAGTCTTGGAATGTCCCAGATTTTAAAACCACAAAATTTTACAATTCAAGAAATTAAAAATAAAACCATTTTAGTAGGTTTCCATGGTATCTGATGACATTTTTAGAAATGAATCTGCTGGTATCTAGGGAAATTTTTTTATAGATGAAAGACTATGGCAAGCAGTCACAATAAAAATGCTAATGCTTTAAAGTATTCTAAAGTGTCTTTTTGTAATAAAGGTGTCATTTGCCACCCATATAGTAGTGGTCTAGTGTAATGCTTTATTGGCAGTAATTTGGGTCTCCAGTTGGAAGGTAATGAAGCCTGCCTGAAATGATTTATATACATATATGCATAAATATATCATATATGACTCCCTGTATGAAAATAATCCTAGCTAGTCAACTGAGATCAGTCCTTTAATAAATGTTTTTCAAAATCTGACTTAAGGTACCACAAAAAAAGCCCGATTTTCATGTGGGAAATGTATGTGTAATAAATTAAATTCACTTTTGTCTTTTGATGTCATGATGTATATTGTGCATTTCTCCTTCCTATCACATAACAGCTATTTTTTAAGTAATTCTCTGTTACATCAAGATATATTTTTCTCACATGTCAAACAGTACAAATACAGCAAAAGCTTTTCTACAAGGATGCTTGATCTCATCTCTTCCTGACTATAGTAAACACAGTGGGAAAAGATAAAGCATTATGTTTCATTGAGTGACCTAAACTAGAATTAGATGATTGTTGAACATGAAAACTCCAGCTATATGGGATCAGATATTTGAGTGTGTGCTTGCATCAAGCGTGACAAAAATGCAGTTTCAGGAATTAGCTACCACCCTATGCCCAGTCTACTCCACTAAACAATGATGTTGTTGATGGCAAGTGAAAATGGCAAATACATGAATAGACAGTTGTGGAAAACTTCTGGAAAGCTGTGAGCTTTTCTTGCTTGCATAAATGCTGCAAAACAAAGACAGTCTGTTGACCATAATTTGAAAAAAATGTTGTGGTTGTCTTGTGTGTGGGTTAACAGCATGAATGGCACCTAAAGTCATTACAGAGATTACAAAAGTGAAATTGAATAGTACATTAAAGCTCAAAAATGTTAGTTCTGGTCACAGTGTAATATTCTGTAATACTATCAACATTGACTCTTGTATTAAGCAATGGAGAGAAAATTCCACACCCTGATTTCACAATTTATTAGTCTCTGGCTATATACATTTATTTGTCAGATAATTCCAAATGATGCTCTTTCTCTACTATAAGTTTCCCTGCTTTAATCTAAAAACTAATGCTTTAGTTTTTATGCCTCTTTTTTTTATCCTTTCTGCTTGGAAAAAATATCTCCTTTTCCATTTGCTACAGTAACCTTCCAGGATATTCTGAGAATATGCTTGTGTGTTTGATATACGTTGGAAAAGACACTATATGGACCACGTCACCTACAGAACAAACTGTAAAAAGAGTGGTTGTAGTGTCTGTTTCTCACTGATAAATGTATGCAGTTTTAAAAAAGTAAGCTGGCATTCTTTTAAGATAGTAAAGCTACCACTCTCCTGTAATAGAAAACATCTGTCTTCTATGTGAACAGATACCAGATTTTTTTTGTTCGTTTGTTCATTTTTAAAGAATGGTAAAAATCAACCTGAGGCAGAAAATTTCCAGAGGACTTCGGCAACAGCAAAAATTAATGAGACTAGTACTAGGAAAACTTTGCCACAGCTGTTTGCAATTGGTGATGTAGTGTCAGTTCATCATTCCACAGGCAGCATAAGGACTTTCCTCACTGCCATCCCACTCACCCCAGGAGTGAGAAGAGAACATTCCTTTTCATTTTAGAGGTGATAAGTAAGGTTCCCTTCAGAGATGCTTTTGACAGCAGTCTGCTTATTGCAGGTCGTGACTAAGCTTGGAGGCTGAGCTTCCGGTATAACAAAGTATGATCTGAATGCTTCAATTTGATAATAACTTTTTATCACTTCATGCAAAGCAGGCAATTCACTGACCTTGTAACCATCATAATGGTGGGGCCCTGTTGAGATGCACCTGTGGGTACTGAGTGAACTGGCAGATGAATTGGCTAAGCCACTCTCCATTGTATTTGAGAAGTTGTGGCAGATCAGTGAAGCTCTCACTGACTGGAAAAGGTGAAACATAACCCCATTTTTAAAAAAGGAAAAAAGGAACAGACCAGTCAGGCTCACCTCTGTGCCTGGCATCAAAAAGAGCGTGGCCAGCAGGTTGAGGGAGGTGATTCTGCCCCTCTACTCTGCTTTGGTTAGACCCCATCTGCAGTACTGCACTCAGCTCTGGGGCCCCCAACAGAAGAAGGATATGGACCTGTTGGAGCAATTCCAGAGAAGGGCCATGAAGATGGTCAGAGAGCCAGATTACCTCTTCAGTGAAGGCAGACTGAGAGATCTGGAGTTATTCATCCTAGAGAAAAGAAGGCTCTAGGGAGATCTTAGAGCACCCTTCCAGTTCCTGTAAGGACCCTACAAGAAATCTAGAGAGGAACTTTTTGCAAGGGTATGTAGCAACAGGACAAGGGGGAATGGCTTTAAACTGAGAGGGTAGATTTAGATTAGATATTGAGAAGAAATTCTTCATTATGGGAGTGGTGAGATACTGGAGCAGGTTGAAATTGTGGCTGCCCCATCCTTTGCAGTGTTCAAGGCTAGGTTGTACGAGATTTTGAGCAACCTGGTCTGAGGGAAGGTGTCCCTGTCCATGGCAAGAAGGTTGGAACTAAGTGAGCTTTAAGGTCCCTTCCACTCTAAACATTCTATGACTCTGTTATAATTTGAGTCATTTCTTTCCATCCTATTGGGGTACACCCCTGAAACTGAACTTTAGACTGTTTAATAGGGAAGCTGGCAGATCAGAGAGTTGACTCGCATCACAGTATTTTCCAGGACTGATCTTTAAAGAAGTATAAACTGTTAGTCATTTTGTGTTTCTCTGAGCCATGAATCACTTGAAGCTCAGGTGGTAGATTACATCCCTACCCAGTCCCTATATTCTCTTTCTTCTATTGTCTGCTGCACAAGCAATTTCATAAAGGGTAGGAGACCATCTGGCGTTCCTATGGTTGCTTGTTTGAGAAGTCTATCTCCCCTGGCAATAAAAGGAATTGGCCTTGCTGAACAGCCCTGTCCTGCAGCAAAGTAAGTACGAGAAGGTAGGGACGCCTCTGACACACTTTTTGTTCATGTGTACTGGGAAGTTACTTTTATGACAAAACCTGTACGATTTCTAAACACACCAAAAGGTTTCCCTCAGTTCTTAAATTTTCTTAGCCTTGGGAGAAATGATAGCATTAAGGCCCTTGCATTTAGTAAGAACATAAGAAAGTATAGCTTTTTCTCACTGATTTGTCACTGTGTACTCATTCCTTTAGCCCAATTGTTAAAGGCAATTTAGCAAAACACTTAAACATGTCATATGTATAGCTGGGGGGTGTGAAATGGTACAATAGCTTTTCCTTTGTTCCCATGGGGAAGGACCAAGGCAGTCGGGCCCTGATCCTCCCATTTTGTCCCTAAATGTCTACAGAGTTGTATTTTAGAGCAATCTATTGTGTCAGGTCACTTGGAGATAGTGTAATTGAAACACCACGTCCACATCCACATGTATATATATGCATAAGCTAAACATTTGAAATGTGGGTGTCCTTTACAGTAGGTAATCTCATGAAAATTCAGCATTGCAGACAGGGCCCATCACATCCTCTGTTTCAGGAGCACTTTGCAAACTGCCTTATACAGATAAACATGCCTAATACATCCTTAAGAGTTCCTCATCTATGTACCATATTATTCTGAACATAGTAGAGTACCCTTGTTATTCTTGGGCATTCCCACAGATTCAAGGACTGAGACATAAGGCCTGCAGCTTATAAATACATGCGTTCATACCTTGTCACCACTTCTTTTATTTACATGGAAAAAAAATAAAAGTAAAAAGTCTGTTTTCCTCAGGCAGCCAGGGTACTTGGACAGGGGCATTGTTGAGGAATTGTATAAATGTAATTCTTTCTTTCTTTACATTTTTAAGTTCAGCACAGGCTTTCTTCCATAGTGTAGGCTTTGTGATAACAGCTCTGATTCAGGAGGGGAAAAATGTCATATTGGAAAAATGTGTAGACAGATCAGTCAGATAACAAATAACTGAGTAGAAAGTGAATTGAGAGTGACAGCAGCAGCCCACTGGAGACAGCAAGCAAAAAAGACAGGAAGCCAGTGAGACATGACAAAGAGAGTAAATGAAATTAATCTTCTTCCTGCTGACAACAAATTTTAGGCCAGCCACAGTCACCCAACTTTACATTACCCACAATTATATTCTGGCTAAATATATTTCCAAATTAACAGGAACTTGCTGTATGCTTTGATTGACTAGATTGGTGATATACAGGAATAAAAAGTAATTTTTTTTTAGATGGGCTTTTAGATGTATTTTCTATAAAGCATTAGGCTCTTGTCATACATTGTATTTTACTATCAGATGTCATTGACATCAGAAATGAAAAGCATTTGTTGAAAAGTCATGGAGCAGTCAGAGACTATCAAAGCAAGAATAACAGTGTGCACATTTTGAATAGCAAAGATTTCCTTTCTCTTCCATTAAAGATTTTGGCTTAATGTAAGATAAGCATCTGAGCTACAAGTGCACTGCATTCCCCTTAAGAGATTTCTGTGAGTGGTCACTTTTACCAAGTAGTAAGAAAACACAAATCAGAACTAAAGTCTGTTTTAAGTAAGGCATGATCTTCCCTTTCTTTACACTGTCATGATCACAACTGATAAAAAGAATCAGACAGTCCAGAAGCATAGCACAGGGTGAAAGGTCTGCCTGTAAATTAGACATGCACTGATTGAATCTAAACTATGAATAACTGGAAACAATCCCACTTGCTCTGACAGGAATAATTGCTTTTATTGGTGCTTTTCCTCTACTGAGCTTGCCTGATATTTCCCTATCAGTCATTCATAACACAAAATTGTTTCCAAAGGAATAATGTAAAGAGTGCAGTACTTACTACTATTGTGTATACTTCTCATCTTTATAAATGAATATGTTGAATATCAAAGAAAAATTCTTCAAAATGAGATCTGCCAGGCATAATATATCAAGCTCACTTTTTCTCTTTATATGCAGATTTAAATGTTGAGCCAATTTATGAGTAGTCTAAACTTAATCCAAATAAGAATCTGGCCCATTCTATCTGGTCAGCACAGCCATCACTAGTTAGTTAATAGTCTAATGTAAAAAAGAGTCTCATATGCCAGTTTTGAACTCCTAGTTACTTTACACATTTATTTGCTTTTGGAGAGTTTTCTCTTTTTATTTTGTTTTATTAATTCTTTGACTAATGTATAACTATTAACCACTTTTCTTCACACATTAAAAAAAATGACCATCTGTTAGAACTGTGCTTTTTAAAGTGCTGTTGCTATCATATAAAAAGTTTATAAAAACTAGCTGTTTAATATACGAGGGTTACAGAGGCCTGAAGTTTTACCAAGCACTCCTTTGTTTGTGCTCACAAGTGAAAATGGACATAGACTTGCATTGGAGAAATAAGGAATTGTTTATTGCAGATGTCAATGAATGTCTTTATGAAAAGGTTAGACAAATATCTGTCAGGATTGCCATAGGTAGATCAAACCTTCGGGCAGGCAGATGGGCTACATAATCTTTCTAAGTACTTTCTTATCCTTATTTTATGATTTTGCAAAACATAAGAGCACTGTAGAAGCACAGGTTTCATATCGTAAGATAGCATCATCTCTGTCAATTGGACCACTACCCCTCAATTATTTCATTCATTCATTCAGTGGTGGAGCTGTTGCCAGAAATACATTGGCTGCAAATTCTGCAAAAAGCTGGGAAATCTCTGAGGCAAACTGACATCTGAAAAGCACTATGTTTCATCTCTCTTAACATATAAAATAAGTGGAACTCTTTGAGCTGTTTGAGCTGTATAAGCTGTATGAGCACATGTGATTACAGAATAAAGATTTAGAGACTAGGTAGAGATATAGATATAGTAAGTAAAACAAAAAAAAAAAAGGGTTTTGATATAAAAATAATAGTAATGTTGAAAAAAATAGTAATGTTGAAAAAAATACCAGGCAATGGAAAAATCTCCAGAAAAGTGTGAACACTCTGTCACATGTATCAATTTTAAATCTAGATAAAAGTCTAAAAATAGATGTGTTTTAAAAACAATTGCTTTCTAGATAGAGACAGAAGATAACAATGTTCTAAAGCATCTCTTTTCTGGTCCCGTGACTGTTCCTCTTGGAGAGCAGAATGCAAAGCATCCAACAGCACAACCCCCAATCTGACTAGGAAACGTAAAACATATGTTGGAGACCACAGGTCAGGTTCAGAGCTGGCATACCTACTCACATGATGTGTGTAATTGGCCAACCCCTCATCCAAACTGTAAGACATGTGTTGCAGCCAAAGCATTGTAGTGTGTAATGATTACGTGTAATAGATGTTACATAGGTTACAAAATGAGTTAAGGAATTTGTCTTTCTAGACAAGATGCAGGAAAATTGGAAGAAAATGCCAGATGTTTAAGTTTTTCTCGTTTTGGTAGAGGAGTATATAACAACTTCAAAGGAACGTCATGTTTTAAAACAAAGCCACACAAAACTAATTTTCTGGATCTATGGCAAATATTTCAATTCACTATTAACACCAGATATCTGAAATGACTGTAAACAAGTAATGCCTTTGTATACTATCTGAAAAGCAAAGTACTGTGTATCTTCTAATTATTCAACAGATTTTTCAGCAAAGATTTCCCATTTGAGGCCAAGACATCCCTCAAGACCTTCTTAAATGGTCTTAATGGGGTAAAAAAGGCTGAAACTGTCTAGAAATTATCTATAAAAAGAAGAATGGAATATTTTTAAAAAATGGGGAAGCCTTTAAAAATGTGTGGAACACCTGACATAGTTATGGATAGTATCCAGCATACAGGTATCATGAGAAACTCCCCAGATCAACTGGGTTTGAGATATATTTTTTATTCCATGTTCAAGCAATGCTAAATGCTGGATGAGAATGTTGTAAGTCAATAATTGCACGATAATGTGTTATAATATTGCAATATAAAAATGCAAGTCTGGTTTAATTTATGGATTCAGTCTGCATATGAGAAATGTCTAACTCATTGCCTTCAGATTCCTTGTCTTATATGAGGGTTGATTTCACTTGAAGGCCCTGAGACTAAAATCCCTCTTTATGGCTTAGAGGGGCAAAAGGGAAATGAGGCGTTACCTCTTGCCTCACAGCCTTACTCCAGAGACTGAACATCCTTGGAAAGCCAATTGCAATTTGCTGTTTGCACTGGCAATCTCTTGCAGGGTTTCTGTTTAGCTTTTCTATGGAATGGTTCAGTCTCAAAAATAAAATATTGCAAACTAAGACCCTTTCATGTTGTAAATAGGTATAGCTTTATCCAAGTCAGTGTTCAGTGATTACAAAAGGATTACACCAAGTTGTTTTTCTTTTAGCTAGACATAGTTTGTAACACATGTGGGTGGTTTTTCACACAAGTGCATACTTTTACTATCCACACAGAAGCTATGGATGTACTCTAATACAGATGAGTGGGGGAAGGAGCTATGCCAGCATAAGCTAACTTCCCTGGTGAATATTTGTGCAAAAACATCACTGTAGAGATTTGAAGCTCCCACAAGCTCTTTCACATTTGTTGCCCAGGATTATTAGTGTCAGCCAAACCTTGGCAAGTTTGACATTTCATTTCAGCCTAAATACAGAGAATCTTTTCTAAGTCTTATCTGAATTAAGAATAAGAATTATTCTGCAAAAATTGAGCTAGAAATTTTGTTCTGTAACCCCATTTATCATCTGATTTTATTTTCAGTCCAGGCCATAACCAAACAGGTCAGTAAATGAATAAAAATAGGAGGAGGGAGAGAGGGAAAAGGTTCATGGTAAGAAGATATTAAACATAGTTTTCATCTCTAAAAACTTCTGTATGTCAACAGTTCAATATTTGGTCAAACATTCAAATAATTTGCTATTTTTTTATCAGTATCCTGTTTTCTTAGGTCTATAAAATAATATGAGGAAAAGTTTAAACTTGTAGTAGTAACTTTCATTTTATTACACTTGAATAATTTGATAAATAAAAACTATTGTCATTAGTGTACTTATCAACCAAGGAAAAATGTCTTCTAGGTACAGTGTGATGATTTATGTGAGCAAAGCCTTCAGGAAATGTCTCAAACACATTTTATTTTGCTGAAAGTTTGATTTTTTTACAAATTAGTTGAAAGCCAGATGAATTTAAAGGCAACCAGAGAACTTTTTATTAACTTTTCAAGGAGGTTTCTGTATTGTATTTCTGGTGAACTTATATAAAATATTGACTCCTCATCATATTCTCTTGATAGCGTAATAATAATGAAGTTTAGAGGAAGACATACAGCATTGCCTTTCTTGGCTTTCTTCACGTGTAGGATATACCTCACCAACACAAATGTCTCTGAAAATCTGTAGATGTAAAAGGCCTTTCAGATAGAGATTCCCAAACTGCCTGCTTCAGACTGGAGACCACAGGAAGCTATTTCATAAGTCTAAAATATCCATCTTGGTTGTACTGTCTTCCAGTCCTTAGTTTTCTTCCAGTACAAATGCAAATGATGTCTTATCAGCACTGGTAAGGACAAATCACCTTGTGACATTGGTGTCGAGGTCTTTGCCACCACTGAAAACCTCCACAGCTGGGTCCCTCGCATTGGTGGATGCAGCCAAGATAAGTGCTTTTGATGATGGTGGCAACTACAGCTCACCTTCTTCCAGTGCACTAGTTCCCAAAATTGTTTCTGTTGAAGATCCAAATGCCATCCTAGCTGGCCAAATTATAACCCTGTGAGGTGAAAAAGTGACTCTGATTTGAGAACTTGGTTCCTACTTAGCATGCAGGAGTCCTACTCCCTGCTGTTGTTTTTGCTGACAGAAATTACTGCCTTCTTGGCAGCCAGATGAGCTCTGGCAGACTGTGTCTGTAGGAGAAGCCTTGATTATAGAAACTCCTACCCCAGACTGCCTGTCATAGCTATGGTGGGTCCAGAGCAGCCTAAGCCCCTCTCTTGGCAGCCAGGATTAGCTATAGTGAGCACACAGGAAGACTGCAGAAACATGTTTTAGTACTTGGGATAACAAAGGCAGCTACAGATGAGATAAATAAGCTGTGAGCAGAGCCCAGATGTAACCTTTTTTTCAATTCTAAACATCTTCTGTGCCAAGTATTCTAGCTTGACCACCCCAAAGCTGTCTGAAGCAAATGGAGCTCATTTTTCTTTTCCTTATTTCTGGTTGTTTTTTTTTTTAAACAACATATGGCAAAGCTGTTCATAGACTCCGTTTAGACTAATGTGTGCTGTATTGTAAATAATCATGAACTGAGCTTTCAGACCGACCATTCCTCAACCCTCACATAATCTTACGCAACATATGATAAAGTGGTACTCAGAAAAAGTTCATATGTTTCTGTTATATCATCTAATTTTTGGGATGATTTGTGTCAGGTGGATGAACAGCCTGCCAAAACCCAGGAAGCCAAGGATCATGAGGCCTTGTGAGCTTTTCCTATTTCTGCTTTATTGCAGAGTAAATATCTCAGCTAGAAAATGAAGATTGTGATATCATCTTAAGGGCCTAGTGTATCAACTACAATGTATTATAGTTTTCAAGTTCTGACATAATACGTTTTGCTGATTTATTACTTTGAAGTGTGGAGACATAACATGACAGCTATGTATATAAAATGACAATAAGTTGATCTATATTTTCTGTTTCTCTGTGCCTTTGGAACTTAAACAGGGCTCGCTCATTCTGTTGTTTCTCCATTTGTCCTTATTATTGTATAAAATGTCAAGATGCTAGCTCTTCAGGAAAATTGCAAGTGTCTGCATGATGAAAATTATCTTCTATACTTGCATTTAAACAATTTTATTTGAGCGTGACAATGTCACAAGCTGCAAATACGTTTATTCTTTTGAAATAACAAAGGTGTTTTTCCAAAACCAGTGAGATTTCACAGAAAAAAATGAGTTCTAAAGGATTTTCTATTTATAGTCTCTTCCCCTAGAGACTAGTACATTACTGAGAGTAAGAAGAAGGGTGGAATCCCAATGTCTTGTCTCACTGTGAAGTTGGGAGAAAGCTGACTTTGACCCAGGACGTGAGAAGTGCTTCTTTGTCCCACAGTGAAAATCTAGCTGCTGAACACACTGCTGTATGATAGTGCTCTGAACTCAGTAACTGCATGACCCCTTCACAGTCAAGTCAATTTCATGTCAGTCTTTGTTCAGGTCATTTTATGATATTATCAAATGTATACAATTTAAAAAAAATACATAAAAAAATGTACAAAAAAGTTATGTAAAAGGTACAACCCTTATGTTCTTTCACATCAAGAAAAATATTTTAGTCTCAATATCCATATTCTCAATAACTGCTATAACAGAATGAACAAGATAAAAAAAAAGTTAATTAAATTAGGCATGTTTTAGTTTCTACATTCTCTTGGCTCTGAAATCAGTGCAAATGTTACTGCTGGGCTTTCTCCTGTAGAAAGAAACCTGTCTCTCAGTAATCCTCAGTGATACAGCCTGATTAAAATAGAAGCAATTAGCAAAAATTTCTTTGGCTGTTTGAATGCAAAATATGAAAGTATGCACTTTGTAAGTCAGTAAGAGATTTGCACACATACATGCACTACTTTATATCAAACATTAGTAGCAAAACCTCTGTTGCAGATCAGTGTAGTTCCAATTATTTTAGTGATGTGATACTAATTGTTATAGACGGAGGACATTTTCTTTGTGGATGATTTTTAGAGATGATTGTGTTTGCTAGAAGCGGAAGCTGTGAGTTCCTTTACATTGAAAAGAAAATGCCCACTTAAGGAAGGATGTCATGTTTTCTGAGATAAATCCTGTAGGACACATACAGCAATGCCTCAGCTTCATTTCCCATCATGATATTGAGGAGCTGGATTTACTGAATATTTTGGGCCACTCTTGCAGACCTTCTTCAAGTGAATTATGAAAGTTTTTGTTTCCTTTGGGGAAGATCTGGACCCTGTAGCCCAGGTTATGATATGTGCCTGGTTAAGCTCAGAGTTCAGATGACCTTTGGTTGCCTCAAGAGAATACTAAGAAGCAGTATCTGTTGGATCTTTCCATGCTGTCTCAAAAATACTATACTTGCTTTGTTCTTAATTTTCTATTCAATACTCATACATTGAAGATTAGAAAGGATCATTGCTCATCTCAAAGAGCTGTGACTGCCACAGAGCTTTTGGATTTACACTAAGTCACTGAGCAACCTAACCACACTCCATCAAACAATGCAAATGCACAGGAGAGAAAAGCAGGGATGCAATTAACTAGATTTAAATATTTTTAAAATATTTATTTACATTATGAAATCAAGTAAGTGCCAGTGCACCAATAAATGTAAAAGTTTTACCAGTACAAATATAAGTTACTTTTGTCATTGCAAATAACATAATCACCTAAGCAAGAATCTCACTATAGTAGCTGTATCTGCAGCTGCTGACACACAGTTATATACTGGTTTTCAGAAAATGAAACAAAACTGCAAAAGATTCTCCCTGAACATTTCTGTACACAACTTTGACAGAAGTCATACTTCAAGTCATCTTTGTATGAAGTTCTGCAACATATATAAAGTTGTGTAATGTATATACAAAGTTATATTATGTATATAAAATGTCAAAATGTTATTTATGTACAAATATAGAAAAAAAATATGGGGTGAAAACTCTGAGGTACTGAAATATAACTTGCCATAACATTATATATTTTCTTTATTTCTGTTACTTTTTGTTATATATTTTTCTTAAATAACAGATTATTTTATAGGCAGTTATAATAAAGGACCCTAGAATAAGAAGGTGAAATAAGTAAATATTTTATTTATCTATTGAGGCACTTATATGTCGTTTCTTTTTTCTGACAAGTTTCTAAGAAGAAGAGTAATAATAGTAATCATAAAAAAAATTTTATTGACAAAATGACTAAGATTAATTTCTTCAAGCTGCATTTAACATTGTAGTAGCAACAGGTGGTGTAAATCATGATTATTGTTTCCCTGAATTAAGTGATTAGGAGTAGATTTTCATTCTGAAGTACTTACAGAAGTTGTCTCTTTCAAAGACAAAACACAGGAAGGTTTGTAAATAGAAATAACGTTATATAACATTACTTAGTATAACTGAAGGAAAAAAAAAAGGCAAAACTTTGGTTACACAAGTCCTTCTTCAGGTTGTTTTCTGAGTTTGAAGTATGAATTGTGCCTGAATCCTTGTCAAATTTTTTCTTTTGTACTTGTTGATCTAATGAAGTGTAACACTTGGTCTACTTACAAATTTTGCCTTAAATATGTCCTAGCTGCAGCAAAATATTGCTCACACATGGCTTTGACAAATACATGAAAAAATGGTTTTGTAAACACTGAGACCCATCACTCTTTCTTATGAGAAAACATGTGGTTCTGGGTGGAATTTTCTGATAGACTTTCTGTTCAGATGCTATGGAGATGTTTTCTACATGGTGAATATTTCTTCCAAAGCTACAGCGATATTTAGTCACCTATAAATGACAAGGAAGAAAGCCATCCACACCCTCATCCTATCACAATTCACATTTATCAAAGCTTCTATTGCTGTAATTTCATAGTCCCATATAAATGTGATTGAAAGACTACACTGACAGAAAACTTGTATTACCTTGCATTCTTTCTGTATTTTAAGAACAAATAGCGCATGATACTTTTCTATTTTGAGCACATCAAGGGAAGGGGAAGAATGTATTTTAATCCAGTCAGTCCTCAGTCTTGATACCCAACATCTTTATTTAACAGATGGATACCTGGAACAAGTTTCTTGCTTTTTTGGAAGCTCAGAGACTCTGGTAGTTTTTGTGCCAAATGTATAGTTTAGTAATTGGTTTTGATAATTTTAATTTTTTTTTTTTCACTCAAAGAGGCACATGCTTGTTGGCTGAAACTAACGTAATTTCAAAGTTATTTTTTGGGAAGCAAAAAAAACCCAACTAAACAATTCTGTACTTTTCACTAATTTGAAACAGTTATTTGCTTTCAGATGCAATTAAAATGTTCTTAAAAGCAATTAGAAAAAAAAGTTTATTCAGTCACTTATTCATTTTAATTCACTGAAACTTAGACTGAAAGAGACTCCAAATATTTTCTTCTTCCTTTTCAGAACTTTTAGGCTTTTGATGAATCAAAAAAAACCTGTTTCAAGTGGCTGTGTCCAGAAACTCATACAGACAAAATATTCAGTCCCAGAATTAATAATTCTTAATATGATAAGAAAATATACTTCCTTTTCTACAAGAGATGATTTCTCTGAACTGAATTTGACTGGGTTGACTCTCCTGGGAGAGTGTAACGTCACCGCCTCCATAGACCTGTTCTATTCACTGCCATTCTATCCATTTTCAGAATTATAAGATGTTGAAAAGTAAACCAAAGCAAGCAGACTGCAAATAATATTGTCTGTTGCTTTTCAGATACTAATTTTATTTTTCCACATCTTTCTAGAAATGCACAGACCTTGTAGCTCATATATATAAAAGCAAATAGCTTCCTCTTCCCGGTATTAACACAGATGTTCTCATGGTTTTCCCAGTCAAATGTTTCAGGAACATGTGGCAAGAAAGTAGGAACAAAAATGAACATTGAAATAAATGGAGGATGATCAGCTTGTAGAACAGGGTTAATTTATTTTACAACTACCAGCCAATACCAAAATACTTTGAAGAACTAGAGCAACAAACAAAATTGAAATATTTCATTTGTGGTAAGAGAAATACACAAGTTAAAGTTGCTTGAAGTTTGCCTGAAAACATCAGCAAGCCAGAGATATTCAGCGTAGATCATCCTTGCTTCTACTCCCTTTATAATTTCTTTCTCATTTGAATTCAGTCAGAAGTTCTCTGTTCATCTAGCTGGTGGCAAGGCAGACAAGCAGCTGAACTTGATTAAGCAGTGTGCCCTTCTTGCAAAGAAGGTGGCCAGCTGCATATTGGCCTGTGCTAACAGGAATGTAGCCAGCAGAACATACCAGACTACCAAATACCATTTATATCTAAGTCATATTTCCTGTTCTTTTTCCAAAATGGGCAAGTGGTTATATCCACAGTGAGAAATATGAATGAGAAGCTAGTTGAGGAGGTAGATGCAAATGTGAATGCAGATTACATAGACAAGCAGGCACTGTGGTTTATTTTTGGTTTGGAGAGATTTATGGGTTTGCTGTGTTGTTTATTTGTTTGTTTGGTTGGTTGGGTTTTTTTCCAAGGGGGATCCAAAACATCCCCTTCTCCAACTTAATTTAAGGACTCTGTCCAAGCATTCATTTCTAATTAAGGTAATATATTTTTAAAATCTCATCTGATTGCAAAATAAGAGAATATTAGAATAATTTAGTTTCCAACTTTTCCTGGCAGGAAGTCTGATTTTTTTTTTTTTTAACATAAAATAGTATCAAAGTAAAAGAAAAATCAATTCATGGTAAGCATTAATAAAGAAATATTTAATCTAATGTTTAAGCATAAAAATAAGACATTTAAAATACTACTTTACAGTGAACCACTGAGACTGATGAAGCTACTAGATTTTCAAGAGTGCCTTCATAGACAAGTTATAGCAGAAGGATTGCAGCCATGTTGGTTTGAAGTTCCCACTAAGCATATCCTTCATGAAAAAATAACATCTTTTATTATACCAACAGATATTTCTTCAAAACCATACAAGTTTTTTGCTCAGAAAGCTTTCAGAAATCATAAAAGGACCCGAGAGTCTAAAAGCTTCTCTGATGTTTTCAGCTGTATTGACTGAAATCATTCCTTACCCTGTGCTGTAAAAATTATAAAAATTGCTAATCTAGTTAGCACGGTCAATCAACACAGTCTAAACTAAAGCATGGCCCACTAAGCTTAGACAGAACGTAAAGTAGGTCTTTGCTCAGGTTATTGCACTTTTCTTCAACTTTCAGAATCAGGATTTGGTAACAAATCTGTCTTGCTGATATGTTTTTTTTTATTATTTTATTCTTCTTCCTCCCTTACTAATGCAAGCATCTTTTCTGTCTTTGGCAAGATTATTGATCAAAATTTATAGATGTTCCTCATACTTTTCTAATATGTTTTTTAGGAAGAGCTGACTATTTTTCTTCCTTTTGGGAAGTATGTTTTCTCATACCAACCTACAGTGAAAAGTAGCATAAAAAATCAAGGGTAAACATCCTCTGTCTCTTGCCCTTCTGAGTTTAGTCACTGAGCTGAGCAGGTGTATCCTCTATAACTACCATTGCTTCTAATCAGTTTACAATGTTTATTCCTTTACCCTACAGGAGGCCCAACAGGCCAGTTTTCCCAGTTTATGTCTGAATGCTTTCATAGTAGTTTAGTGCTGTTCCCTAAACTAGACACTCCAAAGCTACCTTTTGGTGAACCTAAGCTAACTTAAGATTTGAAGCAACCTTAAAAAGCTGCATGTTCTATTAGAAAGGATTTAGCCAGTTCAGAACCATCTTTTATTTTCATACAATCACTGAAACATATAAATGAATGAATGAATGAATGAATAAGTAAGTGGCTTTAAGTGTTCTTCACAAGCACACCATTGCCTAAGGTGGTCATTAAGAACAGGAAAAAAAGGAAAAGTTTTCATAGATTTTCCAGTCTGAAGAGGCTGCTGGCAATGAGAAACAGGGTAAGAAGGATTGCTTAGCTGAAGACAAAGGAAATGAAAGACTATGTCCAGAAAGGCATCATGAGGTTATGCAAATGGACATTTCAGAATAGTACTGTGTAAAACTTGGAGATGTTTTTCATCCTATGAGCACATCGGCTTACATAAGTACATGCAACTATATAGCACCTTGCTTCCCCTGATGAGGTGACAGAATTACCTGCATTCTTATGCCTACCACATTAAGCATGACTAAAGAGAAGCACAAGTACTCTGACTATAAATAAAATGGGATATTATCAGTACTAGAAGTTTTTGCTATGCCTTTTTTAATGAATAAAATTGAGGCTCAATAACAATGTTTTTGTAAGGGCTGATACATGTCAAAATGCATTAGCTTTAGTACCGTTGCTCATAATTTTCCTATCCAATAAAATTATAAATTTGTGATAGATTTACTAGATCTAGCAAATAAACCAAATTATAATGGAACAAATTGTCCCGTCCCCATCCCCCCCATCATCTAGAAAACTAGTATATAAGTAATTATATCTGAGAAAGGCAATTCAAGTCTTGAACAGAATGTTATTCAATGAAAGTATATGATAAAGCTAGTATATGGTGAAATAGTAGTCACTGAAGTTCCAAAATACATATACAAAAAAAGAAGAGTGCAAGGGTTACAGGAATCTTAATGAGGTGAGAGTTTATGTAGAGCTAGGAGTCAGCAGCACAGTCATAGAGGAAACTATCCCTCACTCTATTGAGAACTGAGACTGAAAAAGCAACTGCAATTGCCTTTGAAAACTGCACACAAATAATTATTTATATTTGAGACAGGAATTATATAAGACACTAGGGAGTTGTAGGCTTCTTTTTTTTTATACATATTCCAGAATGCAATATTCATATTAGAGCTAGCAACCAGAATTATTAAGAGATTTTGTGTCTACCCTAAAGTAGAAAATGCAGATTGCCAGTTACTTAGTTTGACCAAACTAGCCTTGAGATAGGAAGAATAATGAACTCTTGAAATGCAAGTGAAATAAATCTTAAGGAGTGAAAAAACAAACAAACCAATCAAACCAAAACCAAAACAAAAATTCCCTAAACTTACAACAGTGTGGTCAACATTTCCCATAATAACTATATAAAAAAGGAAAAAAATAAAAGAGTTTACAGTGGTATAATGTAACTGAGGTTGGAAATCAGACAAATGATAGAATATAATTAATTTAGAATCACAGAATCATAGAATAGTTAGGGTTGGAAAGGACATTAAGATCATCAAGTTCCAACCCCCCTGCCATGGGCAGGGACACCTCCCACTAAACCATGTCACCCAAGGCTCTGTC
>WYDI02027481.1:0-25210 GCA_009867235.2 Psittacus erithacus | reverse complement strand
ACTGTTCTTATCTCAACCTGTGGGAGTTGTATTCTTTCGATTCTCTTCCCCATCCCTCTGGGAGCTGAGGGAGGAGGGGGGCGGGGGGCAGTGAGTGGGCTATGTGGCAGGCCTTAAACCACGACAACAGGGAAGAGGGCAAGCACTACATGTGTGAGAACAGGGAGGTCTGTTCCAAAACTGGGCATGAAAATTTTACTTACCTTGATCTGAGCTATGTGTCAGGACCAAGCAAATAAAGTTATGCCTCTAAATTCTTCACATATTGCAGGATCTCGTTCAGTTTAATCACCATCAGGTCTTCTGGGAGCTGGCAAGAACAAGGCTAATTCTTGTTTCATTCAAGCTGATTTACCTTGCAAAAAAGTGGGGACTATTGCTAATAAAAAGGCAAAATGCATCCTAATTTTCTGTTATACCCAGAAATGTGCTTTGGTTTGGTTTTTTTTTCAGTCTGTTAATCTGAAAACCATAAACTGTGTTATTTGAATACAATCTTTTTTATTCTAAATGCTGTTTTGTCTCTACCACCAAATGTCTGCTGTTCTACATACAGGATATTGTTATGCCCCAGTGCTATCTCTCTGAAAATTGTCTACATTTCTTGGCAGTAAGGAACAGAGTTACATATAGCAGAAGGGCAGTGGTAAAGAGGATTTGGCTTGTTCTGGCAGATCTATCAGTAAACCTTTACAGAACTGCTAACATCATCTGCTAAATTGTGTACCCAAACGAGCCCACCACAGCGCTCAGGGCTGGCACATCCTGAGGTGCAGGTTTCCCTTCACACCTGCTCATTTTACCTGCTCTAGCACCACCACCACAGGGACGTGGGCCAAAGGAAAGCATGGAAAGTTCTTCAGTGCCCGAGAAATAGGCTTCTGCCATCAGAGAGGAAAGAACTACAGACACTCCTCTTATTTTCCCTTTTTTCTTTCAGTTTTGCTGCTGTTTCAGATGTTGGAGTGACTCAGAACTCGCTGAAAGCACAGGAAAATTAAGCTGGAGGCCGCCATGGAGAGCAGACTGCCAAGTTTTGCCTTGTCAGGAGATAACGATGGGCTGGAAGCCACCCCTACTTCAGGCTCCAGCAGCCCCAGCATACCTGGAGGTACCAACGAGAAGATATCACCAATGAGAAGACCCTGTGCCGTGCCCTTCTCCCCTCCTTCTCCCCAGGAAGATGGAAAGAGGATGCATGAGTCTCTGGAGCACTTTAACTCCCTGTCCTGACTCTACCTTTCTCTCATTGGAGCCCATTACTTTCTGATGGGCTCAAAAAATTTCATTTTAGTAATTCTGGAATATCTGTTTGTTCTATCTCTTTCTAAAGTTGCATCTATTTTTAGAATAGTTTTTGTTACTAACCCAAATTTACAAAACCAGTTGTCAATAACAAAACTCCTCAATTCACCCACCACTAGTAAAACTTTAAAAAAACCTCTCCAAAAAATAATCATAAGTGATTGGAACCATTTTGATTTTAGCAAAGTGACATTTTCATGCTCAGGAATGATTTCTGTATTGCATACCATGCATTATTCATCTCTGTTCAGAGCCCAATCATAAAAAATGCAAAAAATCTCAGAAATCCAGGCCCTTTTATTTCTAAGTCTTGGAAAATTCAATAAGAGTAATTTAAAACATTATTCAGAGGACCCAGTGATAATCCATTATGGGCCACCCAGGGAGACAACTACAGCAGAAAAGATATTTTACCAGAGCGCTGGCCAATGACAAATTGCAAAGCACAGAGGCACAGTATTTCTCCTTTGCTATATTTTCAGTCACCATTTTACTGATTATTTTTTCCCTCCACAATATCTTATTTATCATTCTTAATCGTGTCCTAGTGACCTCCACAGTTTGTAATTGAAGGACCAGCATAAACATGATAAAAGAACTAGAAAAAAAGGAATAAATAAAAACAGAAGTATGAGTGTGTGGCATTATTTAGAATATTTTGAAGTATGTTTTCTCATAGGACTCCAGGACTATATGGGGAGATTGTTTTATGTTATGAAGACACCATAGGATACATATTTAATATGAGGGCTGAGTTGTTCCATACCTTCCTTTCACACCGCCCTGTCCCTGCAATCACTGCAGTTACACAGGGGAGGCAGAGCTCCAGCCCCAGCGTGCCTACACGGCATCCACAAAAACCTATGCTTCATTTTCTAGACTCGATGCTCCTAAATGCTGCTTCCAGGTCTGCTGAAGGCTTACATTCAACTGACACCTGCAGAAGAAGGTTGCCTGCCGCAACTCAGGACAAGGTAGCATTTACTTCTGCCTTAAGCTTCTACCAAAGTCAGAATTGCAGTCATTTTTGTACTCTGACATGCCAGAGCGCTCAGGCAATCCTGTCTTCCTCTTCTGGCAATCAGCAAGTGGTGCTTGAAGTACGCACTCTATCTCAGAGCAGCTCAGGCTGCCTGGAGCTCTCAGCCCCACCTGTGTGGTCCAATAACCCTTCCAAGAAATGCAACAGCAGCTCTGTGGCTTTGATGTAAACTATCACCCCTGCCCATTTGGTATCAAGTGGTGTCAAATAACCACCAATAAATCTGAGGTATAACTCACCATCAATTTTTATCTTGTCCATGGAATGACTGACACTGATTTGTTCCTACAGCAGAATAGAAGCGGCCCACTATTCCCAGTGGTACCATCAGACTTCTGGCACCTAACCTCAAGAATTCAGTTATGAAGCAAGGGTGGCAAAGGATGACCAGCGCTCTGCTATGGGACATGAAATGGACAGTATAAGGATGGGAGGGAGGGAAGTTCAGACAGATACAAGGATGCCCAAGTTCTGTAATAATTTGTTTCCAAAACAAAAAATAAATTAGGAGAGGAAGAAAGAAGCAAACAGGCTTCTTAAAATGTATACTTCTTCAAATAAAATACAATCCTGTCAACTGTTGTCTTACTGTGAGCTCAACTGCGGTACTAAAGCTGCAAGGTGTATTAAGAGTTGCAGAAACCATAAACTCTAGCATAACTCTCTTTAATTCATAGTTGCCTGACAGTTTTGTTCTACTAAGCTATTTACTTGATGTATACCTAACATAACTTCAAATGAACAGTTCGAGATAGAAATAAAATGTAGATGGAATAAATGATTTTGTCTAAAAGACTTTGATTTCAAAGTTGGCCTGTAAAATGCACCAGTCACAAAGCTTGCTTACTCCAGCCTGCATACACTGCTGTTCAAAGCCATCACCTGTTTCACCATCCACAAGTATCCCCCCATACAGACAGAGGTTCTGCTTGGTATAAGGATGGATTACATTTCAAAGACTTCTGTGGAATCCAGCAACCAGCTCTGGAAGGACATGGTCTTTCACCTTCTTTAATAGTTTCATTGAGGACTCTGGCTAGATTTTCACAGCCTCACATGTGTTAGCGTTGTCAAAGCTGCTCTTATGCAGACTCATTTATTCAGCAGAAACTTAGCAGGAGGACAGCAAAGTGGGATTAGGATGACCCCATTCTAGGAGCTGCACAGGCACCACACACATGTAATTACACATGTAAAAGTACATAGGTAAGCAACATACACAGAAAGGGATGTGGAAAACAAATCTTAAAGTTACATTAAAAATCCACTCCTACAGAATTCCTTACAACCTTGAGGAATGAAGAAGAGCACCTCAAATAAGGCTTTTAAATGAACAACCCAGAAACATTCTCAGGAACACTGGATAAACACGTTTGTGCTAGCCAAAGAAGATTCAAGGGATTTTCACCAATATTCACTTTGGAAGCTGATAAAAACAACATAAAAGGTGCTAGAAAAATGGAGATTTATCTCTGTCAAGGTTATGCTGGCCTCAGTCTAGCAAAGCACTAAAGCACATGTATAGCTTTCAGCACAAAAATAAGTTCAGTGTAAACAGCATTAAAGCAGCCTATAAGATCAAGGCTAAAATACCCACACCTTTTCTTACAAAGCCTTATAAGAATAAGAAAGTCTTAAAACAGTTTATTAAACATAACATCTTCCCGAAGAGCTAACCTTGACCTTTTTCATTCTGAAGAGTTAATATGTTTATCAAAATATTCAACAATTAGTCACAGCAAGAACAAAAACTTAGGTCCTATTATATTACAAAGAAAAATGTCCTTGTGCTAATCAGCTGTTACTCAACACTTCTGTGAGCAGTAATGCTGTAATTATCCCATTCAAGGCTCCACATCTTCAAACTTTAGTCTAAGCATGGAAGTTTGATTATTTTTCCAGCATGCCTACTCCTCTTGCTGTGCAACACCACCTGTGAAGGATTGTACTATAAAGCAAGTCCACATCCAGCCAGGAGCAACGAAAAAGACAATACCTAACTGCTGCTGTTGCAAAATGGTTTTCACCAAGAGCATGGTAGCCCATTATTAGATTGTCAGGAATCTTTGATTTAAAGACCAGAAAAGCTATATTTTATTCTGGATTTCGCTGTATCAAGAATTTTCTAGCCTGTAAGATTAAATTCCTTAAGAACTGAGAACTTTCAAATCTTAATTGCATTTTTTATTTGTTTACAGTGTTGGCATATGACTCCAGATTCTGTGCACAGTCACTGAGTAAGAGAAACAAGGTGTACAGCACTCAATTCAAACAATTCAGAACAAGCATTATTCCACACATGTGGGTTCATTGACAAAGCAAAGGTGCAAGAGTGAGGCATGTCCATACACCCAGGACAAAAGCAAGACTTGGTGCTTTACTAGGTGCAATGTTCACACCATGTCTGGCTCAATATTTGCAGATATGTAGAAAAACATCACCTCACCTAAAATCAGGCCGATATTTTACCCTCTGTTACAGAGAATCATTGATGGGGGAGAGCTGGAAAAGGCTTCCATCTCAGAGAGCCTCTCTGAGAAGGTTATTAAGTGCCCAGTGACAAGGGACCCAAGCAGAAGCTGAACTCCTTCATTTCACTATAGCTCTCACAATGGGCTTGGTCTGTGTAGTGAATAGTGCTAATAAAAAAATAACATAGAAGGCTCCAAGAAGTTCTCTTTTTGTATTTCCTCCATAAAAAACTAATACAGACAAACTAAGAAAATAAAAAATCTGAGAGAAATGTTGCTTTGCAGAAGCTTCATGCAGAGCCAATGCTCTTGTTTGTTCAAGACAGAGTTATCTTGTGTCACCCTGTAGGCCGGGTTCTTGCAATGCCAATGGACCTTGACCTGCCTTTGAGGTTGCATGTAATGAGCGATAGAGTTTGTTCAAGGGAGTAGACAAACAGACTGAAATGAGACACTGAGATAAACAGATTAAAAATCCCATTAAGCAGTGAGTCAGTGTAGATGAATTAAACTATTTAAATATTTTTGGTTGGAAAGAAAAAGAATGATGACAGCTGAGGCTGAGGGAGGAGGTGGATATCCCCCCTGGAGATCAGTTTACACAAAAACTAAAAAGTTTCACTGAATACTTCTAGTTACCAAGCAAGTTTCTTGTTGAAGCCAGAATAGCAGGAAGTTTTTCTATATCTAAACAGAAGCTAGCAACATTTGGAATACCATTCGATCTGCAAACTGGCAATCAGGGCTGTGACTGCTGTAGCCAGAGGAAGCAGAGCAGTTCCTAAAAGCAGCCCCACGCATTGCCTGCCATCTCCTTTATCCCCCAGCAGCAGGCTGCCTAGGGCAGTCCACCCCTGCTCCACCCCTCCTTCTCCCCCTTACCCAGCTGTGCAAAGCTGGGTCTGCACTAAAAAGACATGTGAAATGAGTCTTTTTGTCTGAGACAGCAAAAGCTTTTGAGAATCCTATCTCGGATGGCGATTATGCTTTGCATATCTGCGGGAAAGAGCAGTCCACCTGCTCTTTGTATGTTTGGTAATGATTTCCCTGAAAGCAATCCATTGATAAAATAGAAAACAAACAAACAAAACAAAAACAAAGCAGAGAGTAAAACAAGTAGATCAGGGATACCTACTGAACAGCACTACTGCAATGCACCCTGCTGGAAGAAAGGAAGAAATCCTGGCAAGGGGTTAGGAATGCTGGAGTGACTACAGAAGACGATCCCTCCATACAACAGGAGCAAGTCTGCAATCTGAGCAACACACATTTGATGAGCCCTCCTGGGGCTGGAGCAAGTTTGTTTCATTCTTTAAAGCTGAAGTGATGAATTCCTAAAGTATTCGTATAAAAATTCCTGTAAACACATACATACCTTTTAAAATACACAGTGAAAGGCAGAATGTGACCAGAAAGTTCATTACTGATGAAAAACAGAAAAAAGATACAAATGTAGAAAGCAGCTTCATACCTAGTACATGGATCTAAATATCAACATTGATGTAGCAAGGTTTAGCCTGGTGGCTTCCAGCCTTGCCAAGATCAGGGAAAGTGCAGAGAAATTCAAACTAATAAATTATTTTATAGTCATAGCCTCACAAACATGAAGTTTAACCACTGTTTTTCAGAGAATGTAAAAAAAATCTAAGCTTAGGATAAAGCAAAAATCTGAGTTGCTCACTGATCTACCAAAAGGAAAACCATGAGCACATACTGATTACAAACGTCAGGAAACATGTTGCTGTTCTCAGTTTACAACCACATATTGGTCTTCATAGGGTTTTCATGCAGAAAAAAAAGTGAAACACAGTCTGCCTGCCACAAGTATGGTTCCCCATATTATTTTTCTTTAAGTCACCTTTTATTCTGCAGGTTCAAAAATTCAAAATAATGTCTGTTTTCTGAACTTGAAGAGCAGTGTTCATCTTGCCCACCTAGAGATTTTTTCTGAATTTCCATGTCCGCTAACATTAAGCAGAGAGCCCAGCAAAAGAAGACTTCTCCATAAGAAAGATGGGAATAGTAAATTATTACCAACCAGGAATAAAGAAATTTTCCACTGTCTAAGATGCTACCCAATATTGGAAACCATTCAAGACATCATCTCTTCAGCAAATTGTGCCAGTTACTCCCTGAAATAATTTGGATGTCATTATTTTGAAAACACTGCACTGTAGATTATGACTATCACAAATCTCAGTTTTATCTCCAAGAAAAATTAGCAAATTCCAAAAAAAAAAAAAAACAAACCAGAAAAACACATTCAAGTTTCATCACATCAATAAATTAACTCAATACAGGTCATTTCTCAAGGGATTCACCAAAGCACATCCCAAAGTCATAATACCCATTCATTCCACAGAATGAACAATTTTGAAGGGACAGGTGGATAAATCATAAATTAGTGACTTTCAATACATAAATAAGTGCAAGTAATGTCTAGAAGGTCCAATAAGGAATAAGAAATATGCAATAAGAAATAAGGAAGGTGGTGAGGCACTGGAATGGGTTGCCCAAGGAAGTTCTGAATGCTCCCTCCCTGAAGGTGTTCAAGGCCAGGTTAGACAGAGCCTTGGGTGACATGGTTTAGTGTGAGGTGTCCCTGCCTGTGGCAGGGAGGTTGGAACTGGATGATCTTAAGGTCCTTTCCACCCCTAACTATACTATGATTCTATGAATAATAATGAAGAGCTCTCTTTCTTTAAGAAGCCCCTTAATGGTCATTATGGCTAATAATCATTTTGCCAAATTTCAGAACTTCCCGTCTGCCCACAAAAAAATAATAGTTTGGGGTTTTTTTTTTACCTGAAATATCCATGACAGTTGTTTCAGGTTTGTACTGTCTTCACTTACTATAAACAGCAGCTCTTTTGGTTACTGGACATGCTTATTTGTTATTTAATAAATGGCATTTATATTTTGCCATTATTTTCCTTCTAATTACTACATCACAGACAGACTGCTTTTTAAAATACATAGTTTGATGAAAAATTATAAACAATAATCAATCAGATCAAAATAAATTTAAGTCCGCACTGACATCTACAAGCTATATAAGTGATCTTTTATTTTACAGTCCAGTTAATTTTAGCTCTGTTTATGTCTTTGTAGTAAATATCAGTAAATTAGGCACTATTTATCATTTTAAATTATGGCTGTGCATATATAGTATGATAATATTTGTGCTCACAACAGTTGGTAGGAATGAGTGAGAACTTGTAAGAAGAGGGTCTGCTTGGCCCTTCCTTTTAAGCATAACACCTTTGTAACCCCCAATATTAAGACATATGAAATTCCAGATGAAGAGTAAATACTATAAAATCTCCAGTATCTAGACTCTCATACTGTAAACTTCTTCGAACAATGGATCAAGTTCCTACAAACTCCATTGCTAGAAATAAACTTTAGGAAGCCTTTTTAAGCAAGTATTTCCCAAAGTAATCCTCTATTGGCGCTAGAAAAAAATTTAAAGAACTAATATGACTATACCACTCTGTAACTCAACATGCATATCTATTAAGAGAACATAATAAATCATAAAAGTCTTGTCACAACCAAAGTAATGAGTTAAAAAGCAAAGATTAAATAAAGTTTAATAAAAAAATATTATGAAACAGTGATAAATGTGAATCAATACTTATTCTGTAGTTCTACCATATTTCTTTGACATGAAATAGCCCAAAATGTCTGTTACTTCCAGCATTATCTGTTTTTCAGCTCCAAGAGAATTTCAGAGAAATTGCTTCAAATCAAAAACTCTTACGGGGGATAACAGTAAATATTGCTTGCTAAATAAACAAGGAACTGACATGCCATCACTCATCTTGTCTAGAAATGACAAAAAAACCCAAGCCTCCAGAGAAATTATATTTACAGTAACCAAGAGAGGCCATGAAACAGAGGATGGGGTTTCTGGGAATAAAGCAGCCAAGAAAGGGCGTGCTCACCCCAAGGTGAGGGTACCTGGTAGAGGAAATCAAGCAATCTTCATTCACAGATGTCACAGACCAGCATCTCTCTGATGAGCTTATCCTCAGCATCTCCCACCTGCTCCTTTCCTAAGGCTGTGTTTGGAAATGAGAAGCATACAAGTCTGTAACAAGGAGCTAGATCTAGTTTCTATTCTTAATTCTCCATTGTCTCCTAATCTGCACGAGCAAGTGAAAGCACAATACATTCAAATTTGAACACAAATTCTTATTTTAGGCAATACTTGTTCAAGTACTGCCATGAAGGTCCCATATCTTGATTTCACACTAGTAAATAAGTAACTCCTAATTTAGAGAAGATAAACAAATGAGAATTGGGGGGTGGGGGAGTGTCTTTTAAAAACACCCTGTATCCTGTTGTTGTTTTATAATTCCATTATATTGGAAAAGGAGCTGAAATGGTTTGTCTTTTTCCCTGTGTATCAGCAGAGCAGTTTTGCAGTAGTCAGGGCTAAGAGTGGTATTGAGAAACAGTATCTTTTGGGGAATGTTTTGCTGAAATGGATGGCTTATGTTTGAAGCTTAATAGAGCTCAGGCAATTTCACCTTACTCCCCATCCAGACGAGGAAGATGTCATAAATAGATGAACTTCAAGATGAAATGAGACTTTCTCTTACCTGCAATGAGATTGCTATACTTCAAGTGCAGGTGATACGGATATTTTCTGTTTGTTAGAAGCTATTCCGAATGATCACTGCTACATTCAGTAGAAAAATGTCTTCAATTTTCACGTAGAGAATATACGAAGTGGTTTTGACAACTCATATTCTTCTTTGTCAGACATTTACTATATCTTGCAGTTGGCAGAAGACACGAGAGTCATGTCTGCTGCCAACATCAGTGTAGCTGAAATGGTGGCCCCTTTGTTTTCGGACATGGTTGAGATTTTTTTTCTGGGGAAAGACATGGATGTGGTAACTGACTGCACAATCTCCCCACACGTCCCCTCTGTGCCTGTTCAGTGTTGCTATCTCAAGTGCAAGAAAGAAGAGAAACCAATCTGACAACCAGGCAGGGATCAGTGGGGCCACAGAGCATCAGCTACCAGCATATCGGCAATCCTGCACATCACACCAGCTAGCTTCAGGGCTGCTTTAAGACTTTACTTCAGCAAAGCAAATAAAGCTTCCAGAAAGTGACTAATGTTGCTTTAAGTGTTGGTTACTCAGCCTGAGTATACATGTAGTATAATTCAGCATTTCTCTGTTCCTGACAGGTTAGATAACGTGGTCAGTGAATTTGAAAAGAATAAATGCAGAGCTCATTTGCATCAGTGCTTTCAATTTGCTCAAAATGTTTTCTCATTTAATTATTAGCCCATGGTAAACTAGTTATCAATTAATTGCTAGAAAATGGAAGTAAGTGTGTGTTATTGCTTAGATCTCTAATTGGCTCTACTGTTGCTTTCTTGTTAAATGCTAATTAAAGTTTTGAAACAACCAAACATTAGTTAACTTTAAATGGTTTAACAATATACACTAGGGTGTAAATACATTTATATTAAATGTTATATTTATGCCAGATTATGGGAACCCTAAAGCAAAGATGGCAATTTTTTTTTTCACTAATATATACCACTATTTATATGGCTCTTAATTAAATGAGCAATGTCTTAATTCCGTTTGTCAACTATCTATTCAATATTACAAATAACACATATAAGTCAAGACAAAACTGACTGCAAAGTGTTTCCTAATTCTAGTTTATAGTTCATGCAAGGTCTCAATCTGGGGAAATAAAAAAACCAAACTCAGATTAAGCATTATAACCTGGGACTCTGCCTGCTAACACAACACATCCCATCTTCCTCTTCTGCAATTCTGACTTATCTCCAAGAAATAAAGCTCCCTGTCCCAGACACTGTACTCGCACTCATCTCTCCTGGGGTCTGCATTCCAAGTAAGCAGCAAAGAGATTTCTTCCAATCAGTGTATGTACTTTTATTTCTTCAGGATCTTCTTGATATATCACTGTGAAATGTGGCAGAGCTGTGCCTCCCTGCTTGACTGTGCTAGATGCATAAACCCTCTGTACATGTATCTGTTTGCCAGCTAAAAGTCATTATTCCCTATATCATCTTCTCAGTTACACACCCTTGTATTTCCCAACTGTCATAATATGTCATTTCCCTTATCATCATTCTTTCTTAAAATACAGGAGAACTTGCTCATTGGATCATTAAGTGATCTCATTGCCATGACAATAGATAGTCATTTGTGCACAAGTTTCATTTCACCATATTCATCTCATCAGCTTTTTGGAGGGAAGAATCTCATTTATGGCTTCCACACACTTTCTAAACGTAAGGAGCAATTGAAAAAATTTCCTGAAAGGAAAGATATCAAACTAGATACTAATGTTAAACCAATTGTATGGAATTCATTCAAAAATTGAAAATATAGGCAAGAAAACAGCTGTAGCAACCCCAAAAGTTACTTTTAGTATGGCATTTCAAGCTTCAGATGGAGTTTAACTACTGGAACTAGAAATGTGATAGATCAAAGCTCAGCTTCTCCCGTAGGCATTGCACTCCATTAAAAAGTTATAGTCATCAAAGGAGGAAAAAAAAAGTGTTAGAAGGGCAACATCATCATCTCAGAGCTGTTTTCCACAAAATAAGGAAGGTGTTTGTATAAAAAACATGAGATGCAAATATAAGCAGTTTGTAGCAATCACTAGTACAAACACTAACTTTCACTAATGCTTCCAATTTAAAAGTAATAAATAATTTCATTATGAAACCAGATCTCAGTGAAAATACATGAAGCATTTTTTTTTTTTTTCAGTTTGAGTGCATGGGTAGTCTTCATATTTTATTAGACATTGGGTAAGACAGGCAAAGACGCTGATATATTTAGATCCTGTAGATCAAACAGAGCATAAACAACTTGACAAAGAGGGGTGCAGCAGTAATACAGATCTTCATATGTATATTATAGTTTTCCAGAAAGTGTTTAAAAGATCTAATTCAAAAAGCCACAAATGTGTATCCTAGTTCCAGGTGCCTAAGCACAGCTCCCACAAAATTCTTATCACTATTAGGGGATGAGATTTAGAAAGGCCCGAGTGGTAGGTAGCAGCAGTAAAACCCAGTCAAAGCTGCAGAGTACTTCTGAAAATGAGACAGTAATTTAGAGTCCTAAAGATGGGATTTCTGAAGGTGTTACAGTCGTTAGAAGTTTAAAAGTCCCATTGATTTTCAGTGGAACTTTATCGCTCTAGACAACTGAAAATCCCATTCCAAATGTCAATTAAAGAAGCCAAAAAGTTAGAACTTTCAGCTGCAATTTGACTGGCACTGAATTATACCTGAATATGGCCCTTTAGCTCCTCCAGGGCCTTTCAAACATTCCAGCTCCTGAGCTAGTTCAAAAATGTTCTTTGAAATAGAAATATATGCTAGTAGATTTATTACTGTACCAGCAAGAGACTAAACAGATGCTTTAGACCACGCAGCTGCAGCTCCAGATTCCATTCTCCTGGTCTGAGCAGGGTGAGCCCAGAGACAGCATGAGTAGGGTGTGATGGCTGGAATACAGAACAGATCCCACAGCTGGAGTGCTGCATCCTGCAGCAGCAGCATCTCCCCCAGCCACAGAGCAGGTGGAGCAGACCAGGGCTGCTGTAAGGCAGGTGAAACCTAGCCTGGGTTCCATGTGTTCCATACACCACATTCAGACAGTTAACAAACCCTACTTACAGCCGATTATCATCATCACTGAGCATATCCTTCATTATTTTAAAACAGTAGAAATAGAAAATTCCTTTTTCATGCAAAATTTTTCTCCAGACCAGCAGTCTATGCTGTTAACAGGAGGCAGATGCCGGGATTTTCTGCCTGACAATGAGACTTTTGAAGGTTCATTTGAAAAGTCAGCCCTCAAGACTAAATAATTTTCCAGTTCAGACATACAAACAGGTTATTGTGCAGAGCAACTTCTCATAAAGCAGCTGGATTTCTACATTTACACATGCACTGGGTCTATAACTAATGCAAGGTAATTCCACTTAATTTAGAACTTCCTTCATTAAGGTGATACATGGTGGCAAATTAAAACTTTAACTATCTGCACGGCTGAGGTGGAAGGACTTACAGAGAATGAAAAGACGCAGAGAAGCATTTAGTTAGTTTCCCAAAGTGATAGTGCTTTTTCCAGCTTTAGTTGATTTCCTAATTTCAGTCCATTTCCATTGCAGGTAGGCACCTCACTTGTGCACCTACCCATTTGTTTGTCCTTCTAGTTGCATGAGGACCTGTGAACACCTGGTTCGGAAGGAGCGGTTTGATCAAGCACCATAGCAGGCTGTGTGCAGAATGACTGTTGAATAACAATAAAATGATGCACAAAATCACATCCTCCTTGTGAGACTGTGTTCTTAAACTGAATATATGGCAGTGTAGGTACAAAGCAAGGTTTTGAAGACATCTCTAGGAAGGTAGGAGGGAGACATAAGGGCTTTACAATTCCAAAACACCTAGTCAGTGCATGCATGTTTTCTGCCTTACTGGGAGGTAGCAGCAACAGACCTGCTTCAGACTGAGCTCCAGGACAGACCAAATCACCTTACCTGGCACCACTGCTTTTCCAGCTCAATATTCAAGAACATAATTGCATCAAAACTGCTCTGTGTCTGAGCTCCTGTAGAGAGAAAGAGAAAGCAGAAAAATGAGGGGGAAATCACTTATTAGGAAGAATTAAAATGAGAAAAAAGTAAAGAAAGAGCTGCCATCTAGGGATATTAGGTTGAGCTTGAGAGAAGATTGTATCTGATCAAAAGCTTGTAACACTAAGGCCTGTACTGGAAATTTAATAAGAGTCAGAGGCTTACCTGACTATTTTGCATACACAGTTGCATGCTTTTCACTAGAACAGATGAATCGATGGTCGCATATGTATCTTCTGAGAGATACAGGGAAATCTCTTGTATACAGGTAACTTAGAAATGAAGCTTTGCTGATGGTATTTAACAGTAAACAACTACCACATCAAATAAAATTCACTTCAATTTATAGATTAAGTGAAATAAAGGACCTTTGGAAGGCTGGTTTCATGTACTCTTTGTTAATATTAAATAGTGATCAAAATACCTCTTCAAGGAGAGCGCATAATTTTTCAGAGGGAGGTGTCCTCCTGAAGGCCATGTTGGCAATACTGGTACTTAAATGCTGAAGTTCAGCCCCAGTTCTTGCTCTCATCCTTCAGGTGAAGCTCATTTATCATCTCCATGCAAGTCCACCTGGAAGAGCAGTCTGGAGATATTGCAGTGGAGAATGATTTTGTAACAGGACAATGACCACCAGCAAACAATGAATATTTTATATACCAAAGTTGGGAAGAGAGCCCTTGTCACTACAGTTGATACCCATGGGGCTGGAGTCAAGGTGAACAAGAATTTCTCAAAGTTTGGCTGGTTAAGAAGTAGCTCTAGGATAACAGTCTTGTAAAATACATAATAATAAAGCATGTAAATAAGCTATTTCTAATGGAACAAATAAGCTCCCCAGTACATTATGAGATGATTACCCAAATTGTCTCCAATATTCCCCTTGAATGTGATCACCAACGACACTAAAAAGAGCCAGTTGTAAAGCTGACACTGGATATTTGCATTGTCATCTTTGCATAAAAGCTTTCCAGGAATTAAGTCCTTGACATCAAGAATTATTTTCTCCTCATAGTTGAGTAAAACAAAGAAAGTGTACCACACAGCTGTTTATAAATAAAATATAACACAAATAAGCTCGATCATGCCTTAAAAGTTTCCAAGAACACCATCTAGGAAAACAATTTGTCACATCCAAATATTCCATCACTGAGGCTAAAGAAAATTGTTTGGACATTAAAAATCTCTGAATTTCACTTGAAGGTATTCTCAAAGTTATCTGAAACAATTTTTAAAACATTTTGACTGATTTAAGATTAGAAAATGCAACAAAGAAACATTTGTATCTCTGGCAATGGGCTCCTGCAAAAAGAATCAGAGAATGACACTCTCCACTGCAAACTATATGCACCATGCAAACATACTGCATATAAAAGTAATTGTCATATATTCTGACCTCATAGCCCAATATTCTGCCGAGGGTATTGGACTCCAGGATATCCTTCAGGAGAGCAGTTTCTTCTGTATGCACAAATCCTCTCATTTAACTGCATAACTGGACAGACCTAGCTGTCAAGCAGTCATTACTTCTTACCTTATCTGCATCTCAAGTCACACACCATTACTTCACTATGCTATAAACTTCACAACCACAGAATTAGAATATGCTTCCTGCCCTAAAAAGCATAAAATAAGAACCCACAGATGATGGCCAAAAGAAGGGAAAGCATCAGAAAATATTATGTTGTACTGCACAGCACCTCTGGGAGAGGTCCTGCATATCCCTGCCCAAACTGGTCTCAGTCTGAGTGGGTACACATGGTTGCATATGGATTTATACACATCACATAGGAAATAAGATTACATACCTGCTAAAAAACCAAGAATCCATGTGACAGTGCTTAGCTGAGCAAAACACTTTGTAAGCAAATTAAATTTTATTAAGTGCTGATTGTTTGGAAAAGAAAGTTTTCATCCTGCATTGCCTCTTCCAAGAAGAGGGAATGCTTTTCTTTCACCTTTCAATTCGTTTAATTCTGCTGATTTCAGGAGAAATGCTCCTGATATGTGCTCAAGTACAGAAGCCAACATACAAAATACATGTCTGATTCTTGGGTACAGTTTGTAATGCGTCCATAGCCCCACTGTGATGGCAGTATAATTATCTTCATTCTCTATGTATATTTTAGCAATAGGAATATAATTTTTAGTGGTAATTAGACATATCTTATTACAGCTAACCCTGTTAGCACGCTTTATCTTCGACCTATATGTATGTATTCTATTTCACCTCTTATAGAAATACATAAACATTTCGGTTCTTCTATACCCAGACAAGCCTAATTCCTGCCTCTGTGATGGTTATCATGGCTCGCCAGGAAGACAAAATGGCCTGAATTGCTTTTAATATATTTAATTTACCACTTTTGAAACACAGCCAGAAAGGGAGAGGTTTAACAACGCGCTGCCATTATCCCCTTGCATTTCTGACACTCAGAGAATACGAATGCAAGAGAATGTGGTACCCAATGGTCCATCACTGTCTAAAGATGAGAGATGGTACCTGAAATGAAGGTTAACTGTGAGCCAAGCCTACAGATATGGGTTGCAGCAGAGCCAAAAGCTGGTGCTGGCCGCCATCATTCAGCTTCCCTGTGGACTTTTTCCTATTTGATACACCATCATTTCCAGAGCCTTCACCTTTGGACATGTGAGACATACTCCAGGTAAAGGTTCCAAAAGCTGATAGGCTAAACCAGTATTCCCCTAATTCTATCCCCCTTAATCATAGACATAGGCATGCATAAAAGTATACATATCTGACTTGAGGTAGAGATGTCAGCCTCCAAACTGGTGAGTGCAGCACTGAAGCAAAAAACAACCTCATGACACACCTACAACTTTAACCTTTTAGCTTATTTAAATGTACAGCTCTAATAACAAGACAAAAGAAGTGCTGCACTGCAGAGGGAGGTTCTCAAACTCCTGTTTAAAGATATTATAAAATTCAGGAATATGAGCTCAAGTTTTAACTTGAGTCATGAGATCAGAATAAGCCCTCAAACCTCAGTACAGCTTTGAAAAAAAAGTGAATGACCTTGCCACCAAGTTAATCTGGTCCACAATTAGTTACTCAATGCTCAGAATACTCATATGTAAATGAGAAATCAGTTGCTGATTTTACCTGATGTGCCCTTTATGATCAACATTCACATATAAATATTTTGATTATTGTGCATACAAAGTCATAAATACAGCTGTGGCATCTGCTAAGGATACAAAGGCAGGAGTATGGGCGTGCTGTTTACTGAGCTACAGCTTAGATATGGCTGTGATGGCCTGCACAGGATTCTCTGAACTAGATGTAACACAAAGGTGATCGCACATGAACAAGCTTTAAAGACTAGAAGGGGCTGTGGTTCGTTACAACAAAAATATATGTATGTTCCAAAAGCCTGATTCTTCCCAACCTTTTGTTACATGCATATAATATACTGGAACTGTTAAAATGGCACAACTTTATTAATGTGATAAGTTGGAAAGGCTTTTGGAAGAAGCTGTTAAGGTTCAATGAATAAATCCATTTTAATATAAAGATCACTTATGCGATAGCCCAGAATGATTCATTCCACCATCTATCATTTCAATCCCACTGCCCCACTTAAGTCTTCAACTTTTTCATTTCAAAAGTAAATCAACTAAAGAAAGCTTCAGGAAATGTTTATTGAAAAGTGCCAGTGCATGTCTAAATATTGTTAACAACTCAGTGACTAACCAATCATCGTACCTTCTCCATAGAGTATTCATATTGAAATAACTTAGTTTATGTTATTATACTTCACTGTTATAAATAAAAATTCTCCAATATTGCCTTAAGTGAAGACAAGCCATAAACAAGCCAATGTTTTAATGGATCATTAAACCAAACTTACAAATTCTTCTAAAATTAAACTTTTTGTGCATATGTCAACGTAAGAAAATTATTTTTTCCATTTAAGTAACAAACCTGAGAAAACACTATGAGCAAAAATATTTCAAATTGGTATGACATAATCCCCCACATACCTAAACAGATGAGCAACGTATAGGGTATTAGTGTTCATATGATTTGACATAGATGGACTATTAAAAGCCACCCTGTTAATGACAAATGTAAAAAACTTTCTTTTGGTATTTAGATTTAATGTGTGGTGTAATAGCAATAATCTCACAAATGGACATTGCACAATATACGTTCCGACTGAAGTAAAAAATTATCACAGTTATGATATTTTTAATTAAAACTCCTCATTTTCATGTGCATTTTTATACATTGTGAAGATTTAACCTTAGGTGGTTAGATTCAATTCATTAGCTACATTACACATTGACACCACAGAATAAACTTCTTGTTAGGCCAGCTGCCTTCTTGCAACACTCCTAAAGGTACTTTGAAATCCAATTTTCATGTTGAATACAAATCAGTCAGTTCTGATTTGGCCAATAATGCACAAAATAGAATATTTAAAGCTTTACCTCTTCTGTCAGGCTGACGAGGAGAATGAGCCTTGTTTTTCAACATCTAATAAGCTGTAACGTCTCCTGCTCCTCTTTCCTTGAGATGTTCTGTCTCATCCTCAAAAGAACAAAAGTCTTCATAAAAAGCTGCTTTGAGACCTTCTCACATCAGCACACAGCAAAGGCAACCGGCAGAAGTGACTTGCTTATGGTCATGGAGGAAACCTACAGTAAAATAGAGCAAGAACCAGTCTCTTCAACAAGAAACCACCTCATCTTTTCCACTGCTTATTCCCCAGTGCAAAGATAACAGAACATCAAAGAGTTCCCAGATACAAATAGTTGCAGTGAACATGTAGACGGGCCATTAGCCAGACTACCTGCCCTCCAGTTCCTCCTATGGAGCAACACCTCACCAGACCATCTGTGTGATCCTATGATCTGCCATTTCATTTTACTTTCAAATATTTTAGAGAAAAAAAAAAAAAAGAAAAGAAAACCCACAAAACTTTTATAAGTGTATCCTCAGTACAAAGAAATATTTCATAAGCTTCAGAAGATTAACTTTCTTAAGAGTTATTTCAATGCATATTGCTACAATCAAAAGACAATTTTGTTTTATGACAGTTATGATATTTCTAAGTCAAAACCAGAAATAATTTGTTATGGTATATCACTTTCATTTCCTCATTCATAAATCAGATTATTCTGTTTTGCAACACTACTTCAAAATACTTTCATGTACTTTGCATCTACCCTGACTAACCCTTCCAGAAGAGTCTTTCAGTGCTCCTGGCATCATCAGGTTGCATAGAACAGTGCGGTAGGAATTCTTTATCATGTTGTGTTCAAAGGTATGTATTTTTAAGGATGTTTGACAATTCAGCCCATATTTTCCACCAGTATATTGTACTGGTATACTATGATTGCTCTATGACCTTCCCAAAAAATGTATCTTATCAATAATACATTAATAGCGGGAATTACAGCCTGCAGATAAGCAGCATGAGAAAAGGTGTGCCCTGAATTTTGAGGCAGCAAAGCTAAGACTTTCAGCATTAAGTGCTCAGACTAGGAGAAGAGAAAACGTTGGGGACACAACAGACAGAAGACTGAGTCTCTGAGGGACCATGGTAGTGCAATCAGCCACTGTACTGCAACATACTAGTTGCCTTGAAGCCTAAGTCCCAATGACTACTTTTACATCCCCATGCAAGACCATTTTTCTGAAGCATAGCCAATAAAACATTTCTCTTCTGGTATTGCTGTGGCTTGCAAGAATGAACTGAAACAATGCTGACAAGACGGCGTTTCAAAGAAAAGAAATAAAGCCCAGTTTCTAAACCAGTTCAGAAAACAGTACATTTCCACATTTCCAACAACTTTTGAAAAGAGCCTTGGATATCTCTGCTGATGAGCTGTCCCGGTCCCTGGAAGTTTAGAAATAACAGGAGGGTTTCTAAGACTCAGATCCAGGCAGTTCTGGAAGTTCCAAACATTAGGACACCAAAGGACTGGAGCTCAGGCTAATGCCAGCCTCCCACCTGAGCTGCCAAATTACAATTCAATCAAAGGCAATGTAGAGCAACGCCCTCATTTTGATGATGGCAAATCCTACCAGAACAAATGTGTGTCAAACAATTTCACTCATCCCTAGCTTTAAGTCACTTGAACTTCAGTGGTTAACATACAGGTTCAGCACCCACTGCAGCTGCAGATGACAGAGGGGTAAAGTTTGTGAGGTTAATTTCTTTACTAACAGCTTCACTGAATTATTGAATCCACATCCAGCTTCGGAAGTCCTTGAGTTGAAGATGGTTAGCAGCAGAGGGTGCAGAAGGAGGAAATTTCTTCTTCACTGGCTCTCTAAACTTTCACTGCTGGCTACTGCCACAGCTAAGCCATGGGACAGAATCAGCCTTGCTCTGACTCAGTCCAGGCACCTCCGTGATTTCAACAAGTGACAGAAGCCATTCTTCCATTTATTACCTCTTGCCACAGCCTTGCCTCATTTACCATCAGACCATCATAGTTACTGCAAAATACCAATATTAAGCAGTAAGAGTAATTGAGACCCCTATCTTAGGAGACATTGGCAAGTACAATCCAGTTTTATTAAGAGTACTGATAGTGATTTATTTGTGCCCAGAAGAAATTACAGTTCCATCCACACAGTGCTATATGACCACTGTATATACACACTGATTTTTTCAGAAATGATTGATTATATCTTCAGAAGTGATTCATTAAGAGATCCATTCACACAAAAATTTCAGAAAACACGCTTTGAATACTTTAATAAGATGTTTTAACAGCTTATATCACTATTACGGCAATAAGTGTAGATTCACCCTCATGCTTTTATTATTCAGATGAACATGAACCAGAACAAGAAATAAGGTGCTTTGTCCAGTTATTGCACAATTCATCAGGATCCATGAACTAGTTCTATTACAGTAATGGACTCCTTTGCAATCTGTATTCATTTTACCATACTGCATGGCAGTCATGATAACTGGCCTTGGTGCATTTATCCAAGATCAGGGCTTCTCATATATTACTGAAGATAACACTGTTGAACCTTCCAAGTAGTTATCCAGTAAATGTACTTCTCCAAAGGTAATAATTTCCACACCACTGCAGAATGCATTTACAAAACTAATCTTCTAAGGATGAGGAGCTACTGAATTGAACACCAAAAAGATTTATTCATATAGTTGCATGTTACGCATTATTGATGTTGAAGTTGCTGTCCTTGAGCAGCACAGTCAGCTTCATCCTGCCACTCTTTTGACCCAAAAAGCAATTATTTATTCTATGTCATTCTTTCAGTTGATCTCAAAAACCAGTCAAGTGTTAAGTAGCTCACATGTGTGTTCTGCAGCTCAAATGATGATATACACTCTAAATTATATTATGTACAGCATAATGTAAATCCAGGATGCAAAAGTAATACTGGATCTTGTATTTGCCTCTTCAGTAGACTGTTGCTGTTACTGCTATCTACATCTAGAACTGTAATTTAGAATAAAGCTGCTGGTTCAAAGCAATGTATGGGGTTTAGTCTCTCTCACTAACTCTGAAGAAAAAGCCTTAATGAAAGGGTTTGAATCAGCTTCACTCAAGCAGTTAAAATTAGGAAAAGATGAAGACAGACAATTTTTGTGTCAGTTAAATAATCACTTAACAATGACAGGTATAGTAACACCCTGAAATAATCAGAAACTGGTTTCCAAAATCAGAACAAAAGCAGTTGTCTAGATATATATGTAGAACTCTGTCTACCTCCAAATGTTTCAATCTTCTCCTTGAAATAGAATTCATTATGGATTATTTGGCTTATGGATTTACTGCTGTTTTCTATTGGTTTAGATTTAGCTTTTGATGTTTTCTTACATTAAATAAAACATCTGAATTAAAAAGTGACCTAATACTAGATCTACCAATAACATTTACATTTAAACTCTTCTCTATAAACTCTGCTAGTAAGGATTGGAGAGATTTTGTCATTTGGGAATCAAGGTGCATCGTACTGACCTGCTAATAAAGACTCACCAAAAAAAAAAAACCTTAAACAGAAAGAGGCTACAGTGACAGAGTTTAGAGTTACAATTGCCACAGGACTATGGGTATCTGAAGCATCCCATTGGTGAGTATACAAACAATGATATGGTGCAATTTTAAAATAGCAGAAATGATGGAGAGAAACAAGAGTGATGGGTTATTTCATATAATAAAACAAAGTCATGCGAGGCACATATGGATAGCAATTCACAGAGGACAACACATCCCTAGGGCACAAAAGAGATCCTCAGCATAGACACTTCTAATAACAACATTAAGTCCAGTGGGATTTGAATAAGTTATAAAATATCTGAAGCAACACCAGTTTTTTTCCTTTTTAAATACAATTCCTTAGTCCTTTCATTTTAAATGGCCCACTTAAGTGATAACTTGCACCAGCAAATACTGCATAACTGCATTTCTATCACCACTTGAAATTACAGCAAAACTACTAGTACCCTCCTCTTTTTGTGCTCATTCAACAGTATATATGTGTGTGGGTGTGTGCGCGAGCATATCTATAGCTATAAGAACCTCTCCCATTCCATCTCACACAAGAGGACAACTATTAGGACAGTTCTTTCTTTCAATAATAACTTCCTATCAGAGTCTGTTCAAGCAGTGACTGCCTAGAAAAAGCCAGGCTCTTGCATTAAATATTTTCTGCTTCAGACCTTGTAGAACTGGGTACTGTGGTCACCTGAAAAAGATTAAATCCTGCCTATTTTTTTTTATTGTTTTCACCCTTTGATTATTTTCTTTTTAAAAATTATGCCTGCAAAATACAGACAGGCTGCATGACGAAAAGCTAGCAGGCTTTATAGACTGTAAAATGACAGTAAAGTTGTATGAAGATAATAATTTCCAGTAACTTTCATAGATCAGGTCAAAGAAATAGGCCTTTCTATAAAGTCATAATCTCTACAGAGACTATTCCTAGTAGTTTAATCAGGGATTTTTTTTTCCTTTGAAGCAAATAACTTTTCAGTTGTGCACTCCACACAGTTGATGGTTAGAATTATGACAGTAATTCAGAGTTGCTGTTTGCATGTATATAGGGGGAAATGTATTTTGTTTGAGTTTGAAACAGAGAAAATTAAAATGATTGAGGTATTTCCAAAAATACGCAGTTTTTCAGTCTACCCAACTCATTGCTATAGGTAATAAATCTGACAGCACTCAAAAAAATACTCAGAGAAACTAGCAGAAGAGAACTTAATGAAGGGTATTAAAAACAAAGTTGCCATTTCCAGCTCAGGAAATCTCCAAGCAATGAATTGCTGGAGAAAATGGGAGGAAATACCAAGGAAGTACCAACGTGATTGCAGCACACTTACACTTAGCCATCCACCATTACCACTAGAGTTAAAGAACATTTGGTCTGAGCCAGTTCTCAAGTTCTTCCTTCTCTCAGGTCCTAATTCACAAAATTCCCCCAGCTTGTCCTTCGTATCAGACATATGCTGTTATTATGGCCATAACTGCTCACTGCCTGTATTGCATGATCACTGAGAAGAGCTGTGCAGCAGGACAGATCCATGCAAGTCACTCACAAAAACCTAGCAAAGTTTATGATCTCTATCAAAATGCTTGTAGTTCAAACAAACTATTGATATAAAATCAAGAACATACTGGGACTGTTCCCTCCTATGCTGAAAAACAATAGTGGAATGTAACAGCAGAATAAAACAAAATGTTTCTCATTACCTTACAATCTTAGTAGCACCAGGAATGAACAGTGAATGCTTTACCTGAAATGCTTTCCAGAGACTGTTGTGCGCCATTACACAAATGCAACCAAAACTGGAACAAGCATCCCCTATTTTAGAGGTTTCTGTACTGAGACTTGCTCCTTCAAATGATTTCACTGGAGGCAGTAGGTTTGTCCTAAGGGTCTCTGCCTGTATCATTCTTGTCCGCCAAATTCCCTGAGAAAACAAATAATGCGGTAGCATTTTAGTCAGCCCTCTTCTGTGCCACTACGAATTCTAAGCTAGGTCCTGATCTTTGAATGCGGCCCTTAAAGAAAGAAATTTTCACATTTGCAAAGCACATGCAAATTAATATCCATCCACAGACCTTTTAATTTCTTAGCTGCGACATTCATTGTTTTGACACATCATCATCACTAATCTGTGACAAAGAAAATCTAATCTTTTATTCCAATTGCTACAGTTTCAGATCCAAACACAACCCACTGCATTCTTCTTTATACATCCTCATGCCAAGGCATGAATGGTGGTACAGAAGGCACCAAAATTTTGATATTATCATGCGACATTTAACATTGTTATGCTCCTGAGATATCACAGGCATTTCTGAGAGTTAGGGTTTTCGTTAGTAATAAATTGTTCATCTCCAACATAAATATTAAGTAAACACTCGTGTAGTGGATCCCATATAGAATTTCAGATGCAGAGATGTCCTTTGCAAATGCTAATTTAACGAGTTCCCAGCCCATGAGGAAGATTACAGGCACTCTCACCATGCTGACAAATAACCTGCAAAGCCAGCAGAACAAGATCACATCCTGTGAAGTCATTGTGGAAATTGTGTAGGAGTTTTGGTTTGGGTTTTAAGTTTTATATCAGGAAATATAATACACACAGTAAAAATACAGATATCAGCATGTTAGACCTCTCCAGGGAAGAAGAGTAGTTTGGGAAGAAGTCAGGTATCTGGTGGCTTGCCATAAAGCCAGAACACAATAACTGCATTTAAAACCTATAATTAAATCATATCCAACTATATATCTCAGCCTTACTAGAAAAACATCAACCCATTTAATGGCAATAATTCACAATATGAAGAAAAAAAAAAAAAGGAAGAATAAATCATTAAGCTCTGGTGTTGCATAATAACTTCAAAAGCACTGTGAGCACACCTTGCTGTTTTGATGAGGTCTTTTCAATCAGTCACCTCCAGATAATCTGTGCGTGTCACATGAATCAGTCTGAAACAAAGTATTACCTGTGCCTCGCACAATAAAAGAATAACCTGCACTAGGCCAACAAACTTAATGAGCTGTGACTCCAAATCCCTGACAGGGAATAACTCTACTTTATTGTTTATCCACAGCGCTATCTAAGCCTCTCCATGAATGCTTTACACAAACACCATTGCTCTGAGGGAAAAACCACACACAGCTGAGCCACTAACTGTGTCTCCTTCATGAAATCACAGGCTTCTGGCCAAATGCAATTATTCAAATATTTGCCCTGCCTTAAGCCTTGTGTAATCAAATTATCAGCTTATATATGCACTTGACTCTATGCAATTAAGCTTCCTTTGAATACCTAATTTTTGTGATAGCTAATTACCATACTCACTGCTTCTTGAGATTAGAAAGGGAATATATAGAAAAGTTTAATGTTGCTATACCTCTATAACTAAAATATCTTCCAGAAATAAATTAGCTGAACACAGTTTCTAGCTCAAACATAATCACCTTGTGCACACAAATATGCATATTATTCAGCTTGAAACATCTCAAGGTTGGTTTTGTTATTCACACCACGACATCAAGTCAGTCATGGAGCAGAAACACTCCAAGCCATGTGCTGAGAGAACACAGAGCAAGAGCTACAAAAGTTTTACGGTGTGATAGTTTGTCACATATATTGGATATCCTGTTAAATCCTAATTATTTTGCTGGCATAAGATACTGTCCTGGGTTCAGCAGTAGCAGTCATTTTTCTCCTTCTTAGTAGCTGGTGCAGTGCTGTGTTTTTGACTT
>WYDI02027480.1:1248-29505 GCA_009867235.2 Psittacus erithacus | reverse complement strand
CAGGCGGCGAAAGGCGAGGCTGGGGTGTGCGTGGGGTGTTATTAGTTTGGGGCGGGGGCATTTTACCTTTCCCACCTCCCCTTTTACCTGCTCCCCCCCGCAGCTCTGCTGCGGGGGGGAGAAGGTAAAAGGAGGGGTGGGAAAGGGTACCCCTCCCAGCAGCAGGTACCGACGGGGGGGGCCTATGTCACCGCCCCCCCCCCGGTACCTGGGGGAGGGCCGGCGATGGTTGGGGGGGCGGAGCTGCCCGTGCCGTGCCGTACCGTGCCGTACCGAGCCGTGCCGGCCCGGCATGGCTTCCCGGGAGCGGCTGTACGAGCTTTGGATGCTCTACTTCGCCAAGGTGAGGTCGGCACCGGAGGACCCCACGCACACCCCAATTCTTCCCCCCCACCTCGGGGTGGGGGGTGGGGGGGCAGCACCCCTTTTAACCCCCATCACCCCGCTGCCTGCATCCCCCTTCCATAGGGGAAAGGGGAAGGCTAAACCCTGCCTGCACCCCCCCTGCCGGCACCTTCTCTCGTATCACTCCCGACTTGGGGCGGGGGGGGGGGCACCGTGTTCCCTCCGTACCCCCCATTGCGGCATCCCGTGATCCCCCCGCCCCATTCTCCCACTTGGGGGTCACCGCAACCCTCCCTCTGCACCCTGCTGCCGCATCCTGGGGGCCGCGACCGCGTGTCCCTCCCGGATCCCTGTTGCCATATCCCGGGAGTGACACCCCCCCCCCCTTGGCACACCCCGTACCCCGAGTTCCGCGATCCTCCTCTGGGGGCACCGCACCCTCCGGAACGACCCCACCGCATCCCATCTATCACGGGGGGATTGGGGGGGTCCACACATCCCCTTGCACCCGGCCGGGTGGGTTTGGGGGGGGTCCTTTCCCCCTTCCGGGTCTCCGCACCCTTGCCCAGAGCAGGTGCGGCCGCGGTGACATTGGAGCAGCAGCAGGGGGGGAAAGGGGGGTTCCCTGTACAGGGGGGACCCCCTCCCGGCACCACCGTCCGTCCTGTCCCGTCCCCCCCATCATATTTCCCTCTGCTGGGACAGGTCCCACAGCCAGGGGTCCTGGAGAATGGGGGGGGGCGGGAGGGTCCTGGCAGGCAGCACGGGGAGCTCTCTGTATGCATCTCCAAAGCCCCTTGTGCTTTGTTTTCTCCTTAAGTATCCATGCATCCAGGTTTGGGGAAGGGTAGTGGGGGGATCCTGGACAAACAGATCACATACACCCCTGTGTCTCCCCCAGCTCCTATGCCACAGGCTGGGGTGTCCATCTTGGGGGGATTGGGGTGAAGGGTATTATTTCTACCCAAAAACCCTGCCGTGTTCCCAGCACATGGTGGGAGGTTCCAGGAGGGATGGAGGCCCTGGTGCCACCTGGAGACATGGACAGCGGTTGTGTCCATCTCCTCCCCTGCCCCTGCCATGTCCCTCAGGACCCCTGGGGGTGGGGGCTTGTACGAAGGACACGTGCCACATTGTGGGGTGTTCACACCCAGGGCCAGGCACCACACTGTCAGGTGTATGTGATGGTGCGGGGACAGACATGTGCCACACTGTCAGGGTGTGCATGGTTACATGCGGACAGATGCCGTGCCATTGGGGTGTTCACACTCACCCAGGTTCAGTCGTTGCGCTGTTTGGGTGTGAGTGGTTGTATAGGGGTGGGTGGTATGTCCTTGGCTGACCATGGTCATACAAGGACATGGATGTATGTGCTCATATAGGGGACATGTGCTATGCCTTCAGGTGTGTGTGGTGGTACGGGAGTATGGGACATGCTTTTGGGACGTTCACACTTGCCCAGGGATAGGCGCTGCACTGTTAGTGTGTGCACTGTTGTATAGAGACATGCCATCAGGTGTGCATGCTTGTACAGGGATGAGTGACGTATCCTTGGGTGTCCATAGTCATACAGGGACACATGGCACGCTGTTGCATGTTCACTCTTGCACAGGGAGGGATGCTGCACTGTTGGGGGCTGTGTGGTCATATGGGGACACGTGCCATGTCATCAGATGTGCATGGTCATATGGAGATGCGTGCCATGCCATCATGGTCTGCATGGTTGTACAGGGGACGCATCATGCTGTCGCGGCGTGCATGGAGGTACATAACATGCTATTGGGTGTGTGTGGCTACACATGGACATGTGCCACGCAGTTTGGGTGTATGTGGTTGTATGAGGAGACATGCCACACCATCAGGGTGTGCATGGTCGTACAGGGGACACATGGCACACCTCTGGGTGTGCATGGTCCTGTGGCGACATGTGTTATGTTGTCAGGGTGTGCAGGGCATATGTGACATGCTGTAGGGTGCACATGGTCATACAGGGACATGTGCCACGCCGCTGGGGTGTGCATGGCCATATGGGGACACCCTTGCATAGGTGCTGCACTGTCAGGGTGTGCCCAGTCAGAGCCACACAAGAGGAACCAAGGCTGAGGTGAGACCTCAGTGTCACCTCCCCAGCCGGGTCCTGTGCGAAGCTGCACTGGCCTTCCCCATAGTGATGTCTGGAAGCACCGGGTGAGGACAAGGCTGCTGGGCCGTGTCCCTGTCTCACATCAACCTCTCACTGTCTCACTACTGGGTTTATTTTGAGGTTTGAATGCAGCTGGGGATGCCACTGGTCTGAGTGTCACCTCGAGGGCAGCATTCCCCATCATCGCACCCCTCCCCGGCTGGTGGGATCAGAGAAGGGCTGGGTGCTGGGAGTGTGGGTGTTATCTCTCGTGGCTGTAAAATAGAGCAGACCTCACGTCTGGCAGGGAAAAGGGGTGTCCCCAGGGATGTCCTGTGAGGTAGCCGTGCCGTGGGCAGGGGTGGTGCTGACCGTGTTGTCCCACACCATCCAAAGGGGATGGCAGGGCAGTGGCAGGAACCCCAGCGGGGTCCCACCACCAGGACCCCCGATGCCCCCCCCATGGGACTTGACAGCAGGGAGGTGACATCCTGGTGGCTTTGCCACTGTCACTAATGGCGGGAGTCCGGAGCTGCCAGCAGCAGTGCTGGCGAGGGATGGAGGTGCCGGCATGACGTTCCCAGGCGGCAGCGCGCCGGCCGAGCCTAGAAGCCACCCAACAGGCTCTGCCAGCCGGCAACCAGCTGGGACAGGCGCTGGCAGCGGAGGCGGCCGCTGGCACCGTCCTGGTGAGCGCTGCGCCGGGATGGGATAGGACGCCGGCTCCGGATGGGTGCAAGGAGGGGGATATTGATGGGTGGGAGGAGGGATGCTGAGAGCTGGCAAACTCAGGACAGCCCAGCTTTGGTCGCAGTGATGGGAGTGGGGGGGATACAGGCAGGATTTGGCCCGTGATTTTGGCACGACCTGGTTATCCATGGTGTTTGCAACCCACCGGGTTGGATCTTCGTGCTCATGCCACGTGCCAGCTCCAGCAGTGGTGCCCCTCGTCCTGTGTGCCCCGTGGCCACTACCATGTCCTTGGCTGCATCCGTGGCATGATCCCAGTGCTGCTGGTGGGTGTGTGGGACTGGGGGCAACTGTTGGCACCCCAAACCAGTGCCAGGCAGCCAGCTGCGGTGGGAGGAACCGCCGTTGGGGCGGCGGGTGACTTGGCATTTCCTGATGCTCTGGGGTTTGTTGTGCTTTTGGGTGCTTTGCACAAGAGCAAAGCGAGGCGGCGGCGAGAAAGGGAGGGGGGAACGTGTAGAGTAACTGCATCCCCCGTCCTGGCGCGGCTGCGCCGGTGCAGCTCACCCGGGATCATGGATGGCCACGGCGGCCAGGTAACAGGGTCTGGTTGAGGGGTAGGTGGGGGGACACCCCACACCCGGCTCACCCCGCTGGGTGCTTACAGCTGAGTGGTACCCGGAGCTAAATGGGGGAGTTTTGGAGGAAATGAGTGACATGGGGGTGGACGAATGGGACAATGAGGGGCTGGGTTGTGGGGAGATGCTGTTGGAAGGGGCATGAGGTCTCCTTAGGGACCCTTGCATTGTGGAGGTGCTGACGGTGCCTGGAGGAGTGATGGGGTTCCCCATGTCATGGGGGGAGTTGGGGATGGGGAGTTGGGTCTCTGCGGGGAGCAGAATGTCCTCATGCAGGGACAGTCCCTGCCTGGGCTGGGGGCAGCAGAGGGTGCTGCATGGGGACGTGGGTCACCCCAAGTGGCTGCATGGGGGTGCTCAGGGATATGGGTCACCCCAAGGTGCTGCATTGGGTGCTCAGGGCTGTGCATCACCCCAGGGTGCTCCGTGGGGGTGCCTGAGGACATGGGTGACCCCAAGGGGCTGCACTGGGGTGCATGGGTCACCCCAAAGTGCTGTATTGAGGTACTCAGGGACATGGGTGGCCCCAAGGGCCTGTGTTGGGGTTCTCTGGACCCAGGTCACCTAAAGGGGCTGCACTGGGGTGCTGTGGGCAGTGGGTGACTCTAAGGTGCTGTGTTGGTGTGCATGAGGACATGGGTGACCCCAAGGGTCTACACTGGAGTGCTGAAGGCTTTGGGTGACCCCACGGCGCTGCGTTGGGTTGCTCAGGAACATGAATGGCCCCAAGGGGCTCTACTGGGGTTTATGGGGACATGGATGACCCCAAGGGGCTGTGTTGGGGCGCTCGGGGGCCATGGTTGATCCCAGGGCGCTGCACTGGGGTGCTCAGGGCCATGGGTGACCCCCGTGGGCACTGTGCGGGAGGTGCCCGGCCCTGGGGCGCGGTGACAGCCGGGGTGAATCAAGCCATTGCACAACCACCGGGCTGGCGGTTGTGTCAGGCAGTGCTGGCTGCCTGTGCCTGGCTCTGCCACCTGATTGGCTGTCAGCTGCCTGTAGTTGCAGGTGTTCTGAGTGCTGATTGGTCAGCAGGTCCCAGGGATGAGGTGCTCTGTGCAGGTGGTTGGCCAGCAGTGGTCTTTAAGGGCCAGGGGCTCATACTGCTGATTGGCCAGTTATTGTCTATGGGGCAGGTGGTCTTTGTGTTGATTGGTCAAGAGCTTAACAGGTTGTGCTGATTGGTCAGCAAGTCCACAGGTTGTGCTGCTTTGAGTGCTGATTGGTCAGCAGCTCTACAGGTTGTACTTCTCTGAATTGCCTATTGGCTGAATTGACCAAGGAGGAGCTTGACCACTCTAGCTGCTGACTGTCTGATACCTCCGGTGGCGGTGGTCACTGTGGGATCTGATTGGCCAGTGGCTCCCCACCCTTGCAGAAGGACCTCTCGTACCTGCAGCAGTGGCTGGAAGCGTTTGTCATGAACTTCGAGAAGATCATTGCCCTGCCCTCGCTGGAGCCCCGGAGGTGAGACCACCCCAGCACCCTCGGCTGACACCCTGCGATGGGGGGAGGAGGCGACATCCACAGCTAAATTTGGGGCTGCCATGGCGGCAGCTCATCCACTCTCAGTGGTTTTCAGCCACCCGGTCTGAGGCTTCTGGAGGGGTTGATGGTGGAGGGGGCTGTGGGGTCACATCCTGCCACCTTGTGTTGTCCCTGTCACAGGCCAGAGGAGTCGGTGTCAGAGATCCCGGTGCTGCCGCGGGAGGTGCTGCAGGTGCTGAGCCAGCGGCTGGGGCAGTGCGTGGCCCAGGTCCCACGGGAGGAGGGTGCCGGGGCCAGCCTGGGGCAGGCACTGCTCCTCCTCAAGTTCTTCATCATCATCTGCAGGTGGGTGACACCCCTCCATCAACACCCTTGGTGGGGACCTGGCATGCCTCCCCCCCCCACCACACACACATGGATGTTCCTGGTTTCAGTCCTCCAGCACTGCAGAATGAGCCCCAGGTGCTGGAAGGAGCATGGAGGGGACGCCCCGCATCTCTGGGGTCTGGGCTGCCCCAAGTCTTTGCTGAAGGGACCAAGCTGGTATCACTCTGGTCCTAGACGGCTATGGAACGTCACAGTGCCTTCCTAGATATGCATCAGCATCCCTCCAAAACACACCACCCCCCCATGGAAATGTAGCATCCCCCTCCAAACTGCATACTCCCCCCGGAATGTAGCATCCCCTCCAAAAAGTGCATCATTCCCAAATCATCCACACCTAAGCGCATCATCCACACCTAAGTACATCACCCCCCATCTGAATACCTCACATCACCCCAAAACACAGTATTTATCCCCCTCCCAAAGTGCCTCCCACTCTCCTTGGCCCTGCCGCCTCTGTCCAGCTGACATAAGGTGACCCCAATGCACGAACCTCTCAATGTGTTATATCCCACCTCCTACCCCCTGACCTTTTGCAGGAACCTGGAAAACATCCAAGCAGACAAAACTCCTGGTTTCATCCCGGAGGTGCTGAAGCTGCTGCGGGTCTGTGCAATCAAGGTGACACGGAGACAGGAGAAGGACACCGGGAGAGCCCCTGCCCTAATTCTGGGGGGGACTCGGCCAGGGGAGGGTTTTCTGGGGGGAGATTAAATTCTGCTCTGTTTTTCTGGCAGCTGAAGACTATCCAGGAGGATGAGCAGAGCAGGATGCAGCTGGAGAACGGGATGCTCTATGCCCTGCATCTCTGCGAGTGCTTCTTCGACCCCTACCAGACTTGGAGGCGGCAGCTGGGCGGGTGAGTGGGGATGCCCGCCCTGCACCCCAAAACTGCCCTCCTCGGTTTTCCCCCGCACCTCACCCCTCTCTTTCCAGGGAAATCATCAGTGCAAAGGAGAAGAGTAAATACAAGTTCGCCCCGGCCCCATTGCCGCCAGAGTTTGGCACCTTCTTCCAAGGTAAAAGGGGACCCTTCCCCTGCCATCAGCCACTGCAGCTGGGCTTGCGTGCTCCAGCAATGGGAGCTGGAGGCACGTGGAGGGTCAGTGTTGGGATCCGTGGGTGCACAGAGCATCCAGGGGCATACAGTGCATGGGATGGGATCCAGGAGCATGCATAGGGTCCATGGGGGCATATAATATTCAGAGGTAAGTATGTGATTCGAGGGCAAACAGAGGATTCTATACCTGCCTCTGATTATTCTGTACCTGTCCATGCAAATATAGGAGCTTATACCTGCCCCAGGACATCCTCTACCTGTCCCTACAAACATAGGATCCAACATCTTATACATGCCCCCGGACCAGTACTGATTCAAGGACAAATATAGAATCCTACACCTACTCTAGGACCCTGTATGTGCTCGTAGGGAAAGTCAAATATAGGATCCTATATTTGCCCCAGGATCAGGATGTGATTCGGGAGCCAGTATCTGACCCTAGGACCGTTATGTGATTGGGTTAGAACTGGATGATCTTGAGGTCCTTTCCAACCCTAACCGTTCTATGATTCCATCATTGAAGGGCAAATACAGGAGCCTATACCTGCACCCCAGAATCCTCGGGGACATGTATAGGATCCTGAAGCAGGGATTAAGTCCTCCACAACCTGGGGAGACTGCGAAAATTAATGCAAAAGAGACTTTTTTTCTGGGGAATCCCCCCATAAAAAAACCCCTCTGAGGCAAAGGCATTGCAAGAAACCACCTAAAAATCCCGACACACCCAACTGCCTGGGAATCCCCAAACTGAACCCTATTTTTGAACAAACCCCCTCATATTTATCAGGACAAAATGACCTTCCCTGGTGCAACCAGAGCTGCGAAACAGTTGGGCGTCCTCATCCCCTCCACCATCAACAGGGTCCAGCACCCACATGGGCTGACTTTTGGGGTGGATTTGGATAGAAAAAGGATTTTTTCCCTATTTGGGGGTTTTTTTTAGCTGTTTACTTCCCAAAGTAATTCTTTCCCTTCTCATCCTCGCAGAGAGTTTCCAAGCTGGAGAGCAGCTCCCTGAAACACTCCAGCTCCGGCTTATCCATCTTTTCGGGGCCATCCTGTCTGGATCCAAGGTAGCACTGGGAAGCAGATGGGGAGGACTTGGGATAATCGTCCAAGTGATAAGCCCCAAATTTTTATTTATTCTAAGTAAGATAAACACTGGGATTAAACCACTTCATTTCTAAAAACCTTTAAAAACCGTTATTCGAAATCCCAGCCCTAAATTCAGTGGGTTTACCTTTAAAGCAAATAAAGAGGGGTTTGAGTTGAAGCTGCTGGTTCATCACCGTTGGGGTGGCAGGTGAGAACTTCTTGTCTGAATAAATTTGAGCAGAAATAGGTTGTAATTAACCCAGTACTTAAAAATCAGGATTTAATTAATAGCTCCGAAAGCCACTTTAAATTCATTTGCACGCACCCAGGAGCAGGGTGCAGTGAGATGGGTAAAACCTGCAGCGCTGGAGATGTCGAGCTCAGCATTAATAGCTTTAAAAAGGGGTTTTATATCGCGATAGGCACCATAAAAGCCCGTCTCCCCCCATCATCCCGACAGCCCAACGCGCTGCGGGCCATCACGCCGTCGGCGGTGGAGGCGCTGCTGGGGGTGCTGCAGCGGGGAGGTGGGGGAACCCCCCCGGTCCCCGGGTTGCTGGAGCTGGCATTGCGCAGCGTGGTGGCCGTGGTCCACGTGCTGCACGGCAGCAGTCCCGGCGCCGGCCCCGTGCCCTTGCGTGTCCTCCTGGATGGTTACTTCAGGGTGCTCAATTCGGACCTTCCTGTCGCTTCCTTGGCACCGGAGGCGGCCGGTGGCCTCATCGCTCTCCGCGTGCTCATGCTGGGTAGGTGGCTGGGGACGGGGATGGGGATGGGGACATGGGATGGGTGCTAAGCCATCCTAACTTCACTGTAGATGCCATCCCAGCCATGCTGAACTGTGAGGACCGGCCAGTCCTCCAAGCTGTCTTTCTCAGCAACAACTGCTTTGAGCACATCATCCGGCTCCTCCAGAACAGCAAGGTACCAGCATTCCCGCTTGGTGATGCTAGGATTTGGGAATGCTCAGCTTCATCCTCACCCTTCTTTGTTCTAAATGGTGCTGGGACTGGGTGACTGTGCTGCAGTGGTCACCGTGGGGTGGGAACACTCCATAACCCCCTTCCCTCTTTCCCCCACCTCGTACTGGGTGCTGTTCCTGGAGCTGACACCCACTTCATGTCCCATAGCTCTACCTTGGCAGCTCACAGGAGGCAAGTGAAACCCAGGGCAAGGTCCTCACGCAGCCACCAGACAGGAATGGCCTCCAGCAGGTATCATGTGAGGCCACCCCATAACCAAACCTCCAGGTATGGTGTCCCATCAATCCCATGGCTCAGCAGACTCACCACCCCCATGTCCCTATAGGTCTTCAACAGCAGCTCCGATGCCATTGCGGTCCATGCTGTTGGGGTGCTCACCGCCATCATGAGCAACTCGCCCTCGGCCAAGGTGGGCAGCAGACCAGAGCAGGGGGGACTCCCCAAAAGCGGATGGGTTTGGCCGTTTTCACTTTGCTAGGTGGGCTGGGGTGAAAGCAGCGTGTGGTGGGGTTCAGCAAGGGGTCCCACGTGCCTGTGTGCTTGCAGGAGGTGTTCAAGGAGCGCATTGGCTATGCCCACCTCTATGAGGTGTTGAGGAGCCAAGGCCAGCCCACCCAACACCTGCTTCAGGAGCTACTCAACATGGTGAGCACACCCACTTCTCCACACTGTACACAGCCCTCAGCGCTGGTGGTTTGTGGCAGATCTCAGCCCCCAACAGCCCCATTCCTTGCCCTCCCATCCTCTCCACCCTGCTAGTTTCCAGTCAGCTTCCTCCCGAAGGGTCTTGGGGCCACCTTTAGCTTGAAGTTATGCTCACTTTAGTGGAGTTTTGAGTCTTCTCTGTTGTGCTACTGCTTGCTCTGATACGGCTGAATGTGCAAGGTCTCCAAAGTGCTTGATGCATGGGGGGTTCCAAATTGCTTGATGCACAGTGGTCTCTGATGCATGAGAGTCTCGATGCATGGGGTCTCCAAAACTCTTGATGCATGAGCGTCTCCAAGATGCTTGATGAACTTGGTTCTGCAAGACTTTTGATGCATGAGGGTCTCTGACACATGTGATGCACAGGAGTCTCCAAGAGGCTTGATGCACCAGGTCTCTGCTGCCAGCCCGGAGTGGCCGGGAGTGGGGGGGTCAGTCCCTCTCCACAGGCTCAGGGCTGTACCAACCAGCTCTTGTGCTTTGGCAGGCAGTGGAGGGCGACCACAGCTCCTTCCCGGTGCACCCCATCCGCAACGAGCAACCGCTGCTCATCCTGCTGGCCTGGCTGCCGGCTCTGGCGTGCCGGGAGCTGCAGGTCTTCCTGTCAGGCTGGCTGCGACGGCTCTGCGAAGCCTCCCTGCCCAGCCGCCTCACCTGCGTCAAGGCAGGCATGGTGGGCTGCCTGCTGGGTGCCCTGGCCACCAAGCCAGCGCTGCCCACTACCTGCTCCGAGAACTTGCTGGAGCTGCTGCGGGCATTGGGCAGCCTCTCCATTCGCCCCGGAGAGCTGCGGCAGCTGCTGCGCCTGCTGCGGCATGAGCCAGGTCAAGGACCACATCCCTACGTGGAGCCCGTCATCCGGGCGCTCTCAGGGATGGCACGGGTCGAGGGACCGCCCCGGGCACTGCAGTGCTTCGACCTGACACCCGGCATGGCGGGGATCATGGTGCCCACCATCCAGAAGTGGCCGGGCAGTGCCTTCGCCTTCCACGCCTGGTTGTGCCTGAGTGAAGAGGAGTCCGAGCCACCGGCGAGGCCGAAGAGGAGGCAGCTCTACAGGTGATGCTCAATGGAGGGACCAGGGCAGCTGAGGTGAGGACGAGGAGCAGCACCACCATCCTCACCATGCTCCTTCCCCACCAGCTTCTTCACAGCTGGCGGGACAGGCTTTGAGGCATTCTTCACTGCTGGTGGCGTGTTGGTGGTGGCTGTCTGCACCAAGAAAGACTACATGACAGTGGCATTGCCAGAGTTTGCCTTCAGTGACTCAGCTTGGGTGAGCATCATCCCCATCCCCATCTTCATCCCTGTCCCCACTAAGGGGGCAACAAGGACATCAGGATGCCTGATGCCCCTCCTTGTCCACCCAGCACTCCGTTGACATTGTCCACGTTGCTGGCCGCCGGCCCTTTGGCCAGAACATTATCAGCATCTATGCCGATGGGCACCTGCGGAAAACAGCACAGCTCCGCTTTCCTTCCCTCCATGAGGTAGGAGACCCCACAGCACCCAGCCGGACCCCTCCCCATGGCATGGAGCTGGGGTTTGAGCACAACTCATCTCCCTTCCAGTCCTTCACCTCCTGCTGCATTGGCTCTGCGGGACACCGGACCACCACCACCACTGCCACCACCGCCAACCACCCACCAGCTTCCCATGGGCCGGAGCTGGTCTTCCCCCCGCACCCTGCCCTGGGCCGCTCCCAGTCTGTCCCGGCCGCACTGGGACCCCATGCTTGGACCCCCACTCAGCCACCCACCGAGGGGGTGGTGGCCACCACAGCAGCCGGCAGCCAGGACATGGAGTGGGGCTGTCCCACCTCCCTGGAGGGTCACCTCGGCTCTGTGGCTATCTTCTGTGAGGCTCTGCAGCAAGCCCAGGTCAAGGCACTCTTCTGCGCGGGTATGTCAGGATGGGACTGGGGGAAGCGTGGTGCTGGTGCCCAGCAGGGTCTTCTCCGCCATGCCCCAGCTCATCCCAGTCCTCTTCCCTCAGGACCAAACGTCACATCACCATTTACACTGGAAAGTGACTGGGCAGAGCTCAGCAGCAAGCTCTTGCTGTACTACACCCCACAGGTGAGGAGAGCATCCCCTTTGGTGATGGGGACAGTGGAGGCAGACCCTTGGCCATAAGTGACATCTCCAGGAGCATGAGGATGTTCTTATGGTGCTCTCTTCTAGGCCTGCAGGAACAACATCTGCCTGGACCTCTCTCCCAGCCATGTCCTGGATGGAAGGCTGACAGGGCACAAGGTGGTCAACTGGGACATCAAGGTATGTTGCGTAAAGGGTGGCCCATCCTGGCTCATCAACCCTATGACATGGAGGCAGCCAAGTCCCTTCTTGGGTAGAAGGCCAGGGCAGGATCTTCACAGTGTCTTGGCAAGCCATAGTGGTTTCCCTGGACTCTACAGGGAGGGACTCTGCTACATGGTATTGGGTCCAGCAAGGACCTGCATGACCCATAGGTCTCCTAAAGATCTGCCTGTCCCATAGGCCCTCAGTGTGGGCACCATCAGTGGTGCCAGGGAGCAGGTGCTTTCTGGGAACCTGTTTCAGGTTTGTGCTGTAGGATGGGTCTGGGCACACCATGATCTTTGCTAGCCACAGCGCCTGGCTCTCCCTGGCTTGGGCTGAGCTTGTGAACAGGCAGGATGGACCCCGGCCGCGTGTGCAACCTCCTCCTGTACGCTGCCATCATCACACAGCACCCAGCAAAGCGTCTCACCTCCCTCTGGCAGGATGTGGTCAACTGTGTCGGTGGAATGGGTGTGCTGCTGCCCCTGCTCGAGCAAGTGGTGTCCAAGAGGGAGGAGCCAGAGGATGAGCAGGAGACCAATGACCTGGTGGGGCCAGAGCTGACATCCTCCAGGAATGCCCAGGGCATGCTCATCCCTCTGGGCAAGTCCTCAGGTGAGGACCTTGGGGGATGTGGAGCAGGAGCTGTCCTGCTCAGGTGGCTGGAGGTAACCCTGCTGCTATGTAAGTGCTGCCTGGACTAAGCTGATGTCTAAGGTCTTGCTCAGGTCTTGCCTGAGGCAACCAAGAATGATGGGTAATGGAGAAAGTATTGACATCTTTCAGTGCTGCTATGCCCCAATTAGTCATAAACAAGCAGTTCTGGGAAGATGAGGGTGACTTCAGCCTGCTTACCTCCAGTTTGCCTTTGTGTAGAGTCTCTGATGTAGGACTGGGTTCATGTCAGAGCAGAGCTGCCTTCTGCATAGGTAAAATGTGCTTTCTCCCAATACCCCTGAGCTTATTTCCAAGCTCAGAACAGTAGAGATTTCCATTTGCATAAATGTGGGGAAAAAGGGAGAGTGGGCTGAAAAGTTTGCAGAGAAACATTAATGGTGGGGTCTCCAGGATGCTCTTTGCAGGCAGATACAGGCAGCACTGTCGAATGGTGTTTGCATGGGCACAGGGCTCACAGCTACTGGTGGGGCTCTGTCCTGTGCCTTGCAGAGAGCAGGCTGGAGAGGAACAGTGTGGCCGCGTTCCTGCTGCTGGTGAAGAACTTCATCCAGAACCACACCGTGAACCAGGAGAGCCTGGTGCAGTGCCACGGGCCAGCCATCATCGGAGCGCTGCTGCAGAAGGTGCGGTGGGCTACCGGGGGCTCTGTCCCGCGGTCCCCAGTGCCATTCCCCATAGGGAATGCCGGGGCTGCAAACCTCACCTCTCACCCGTGGCAGGTCTCCAGCCCACTGCTGGACATGAGCACATTGATGGCCTCACAGATCCTTATGGAGCAGGTGGCTTCTGAGGGCAGCGGGCTCCTGCTGCACCTCCTCTACCAGCATCTCCTCTTTGACTTCCGCATCTGGAGCAACAGTGACTTCGCCGTCCGCTTAGGTGGGAACCAGGGGTGCTTGGGGTGTTCTCCATCCCAACTGGCCTCCATGGCTACTCACACCTTCCCCCTGCAGGTCACATCCAGTATCTGGCCAGTGTTGTCAAGGACCACAAGCAGCGCATCCGCAAGAAGTACGGGGTGCAGTACATCCTCGACTCCATCCGGACATACTATGGGTGAGCTGCCGCTTGTAGCCAGGACCTCCATATGGTGTTGTGGTGGTGGGCTTCACCCCTTGAAGCTACACTTTGGGGTAGACACCATTTGTTGCGGTAATATTCCCCTTGCATGCGCCTCATGGGATGCTTTCTCAGTGTGGAAGCATGGTGGTGCGTGCAGGACCCTCCAATCCCCATGGCCGTGCCCCATGCCCAAGCCTCCACCCAGAGATTTCAGGGCTCAGACAGCCCCAGAATCCACCCCCAGCATCTCTCTAGTAGCAATAAAAAGAGCATGGTGGCTCCTGCAGCAGGCTGATGCCCTTTTCTTACCTAACCTGATGCGTTTCTGCGCACCAGTAGTAGTGAGGGTGCTCACACCCCACAGAGACCCAAATGTGTGGGGTGGAGATTTCCCAGTGGGCAGGGTTGGCTAGAAGGGATGTCCACACTGGGTTGTCCCAAAGCATCTTGGACTTCATGGTGGGATTTGGGATCATGCTGGCAGTTGGTGACAAGAGTGCAAGTGTGCACGTCCCCAGAGGTAATGCCCATGTATGTCCATCCATCAGCACCTCCAGGGAGAAGACCACAGCCACCGATGACATCAAGACAGTGCAAACATCCCTCTTCAGCCTGGTGAAAGATTTCTTCTGCAGAAGCTTCTCTGGGGAGGAGATGCAGAGCTTGCTGAGCTATGTGGCCGGGGCTCAGGATGAGCAGCAGGTACAGCACCAAGCTACCCTGATCCCCAAACACCTCAGTGTGCTGTGAGCTGGTCCAACACTTGGCAGCAGGTGGAGAGAGGCTGCTGATGTCCCAGTGGGGAGCATGGAGAGCAGTGGACAATCAGCCCCATGTCCTGCAGGTCTGCGGGGCACTGGAGGTGATCCACACCCTGTTGAAGGGCTCGCCTGCCCAGGAGCAGCTCTTTGCCTTCCTCTTTGAGCCGGGCCATGTGGAGGTCCTCTTCTCACTGCTAGTGCAGAAGAAGTTTTCTGATGAAGTGCGAGAGAGGGTTTTCAAGGTAAGCCAACCTCTTGCTCAGCAGCCAGGGGCATTGCTGCGGCACAGTGGCTGCATTTCTCCGTCTCGCCAGGTCCTCTACAAGATGCTGAAGTACGAGAAGGTCCCTGAGCGCAGCAAAAACCGCCTGAAGCTGAAGGACATCGGGTACCAGGGGCTCATCGCCTGCCTCAGTGACATCCCCGGCTCCATGCTGCTGTTCCGCTGCCTCTCGGAGCAGGTCCTCGGGGCAGGTACTATGTGCCTTACCAAAACCGGGCTAGCCCTGACCACCCGTCCCAAACCGTGGGGTCATCATATGGCTTCCCACGAGGCTCATCTGCTGTTGGGACTGGGGGCCTTTGGTGCTTCTGGGGACAGAAGGAGGTGTCCCACCACTGTGCTCTCTCTCCTTGTTCATAGACCCTCCCAACTACAAGGACCTAGTGGCCGTGGTTTACCTGTCCCACCGGGCTGAGCTGACTGTCCGGCTCGACATCTGCCGCAAGGTGAGCCGAGTAGGGAGTGCAAGGGGCTGTAACTGAGTTCTCATCCTGGGGCTGAGTTTCCTGGGCACTCAGCCGTGCTCAAGCACAGGGGCCATGGGAGTGGTGGTTAATACCTCATGCACAGAGCTGCCAGCCCCTGGATGTATCAGCATGGAGATGGTGCAGCCTCAGCACCCCCTGATAGTTATGGAGGATCGGAGGTGCTCATAACCAAGCATCATCCTGTCCCTTGGAGGAGGCAGCCCCCCAAGAGGCAAGCAGGAGCTGGGGCAGCATCGTCAGGTCTCCCCCTTTGCTTTCTCTTGCAGCTCTTCCACTTGATCTATGCGCAGCAGGACATGGTGAAGCAGCTGGCGAGGTTGGCTGGCTGGCAGGACACACTCACCAAGCTCTATGTCAAGGAGTCTTATGAGTCCCGCCAGCACAGCCTGAGCAATGGGGACAGTGGGGGCTGCCTGGAGCTCCTCCGCCTCTCAGACCCCTCTGGCAAGGATGGGGCAAGCCCACCACCGGCTGAGCTGCAGGAGCTGGATGTTTTCTTGCCTCTGGGCTATGAGGCCTCAGACCAGGAGCTCTCTGAGGGTTTCTCTGACCACTCCATCTCCCCGAATGGCCGCACCAAGTCCTTCCACTCCTACAACTTCAAGTCTTTTGATTCCTCTGACCGGGCCAGCCGCTCATCCTCCAATCCTGGCGATGGTCCTCCCTTTGATGGTGTCTACCACCCGCTCTCGCCTTTCTCCACCTCACCATTTGACCTGGGGCTCGACCTGGCCAGCACCAGCTCCATTGCCACGGCTGAGAGTGGCACTCAGACCCCTGCCAGCGGCCCTGGCACCCCATCACCCCTGGAGAGCTTCAAGCCCTTCCCAGGGATGCGAGCGCGCAAGAGCTCCAGCCTGTCAAATGTCCTGGATGAGAGCAGCTACCAGGACATGCTGCCCAGTGACAACGTTTCCAACACCAGCAACCCCCAGGTGAGTCCCAGACCATCGTGCCCACCACCCTGGGCTATGCTGGAAAGAGAACCTGTCACCCTTTCTCTCTGTTGGCAGCAAACACCTGAGGAGGAGCTGTGCAACCTCTTGACCAACATCATCTTCTCAGTGACATGGCGTGGTGTGGAGGGCTGGGATGATGTGGCATGGAGGGAGCGCGGGCAGGTCTTCTCCGTCCTCACCAAACTGGGGACAGCGTGCGAGCTGGTGCGGCCTCCCGATGAGATCAAGCGCAGGTGAGTCCTGTGCAGGTCTGGATGGGTGCGTGCCGAGGGAGGACCACCCTGCAGAGCTGCCTGCTCTTCCGCAGCCTGCTGGAGATGATGCTGGAGTCAGCGCTGACGGATCTGAAGGAATCAGGGCCTGCCACCCTGCCCAGTCTCACCCACAATGCCCTCAAGCTGCTGAGGCTGCTCCAAGACTTCTTGTTCTCCGAGGGACACAACAACCAGGCCCTGTGGAGTGAGAAGGTGCATGGGCACGAGCAGGGGTTCCTTATCCCAAACCCAAGCTCTGAACCCTAATGCTAACCCCTAACTGCGGATGTTAGCCCGAACACTAAACCCGGCCCCTACCTGCAGCACTTGAGCCTAACCTTAGAAAATAACCTGTGCCTTAATCCTAAACCGCAACCCTAACCCATAACCACTAAATCAAACCCTAACCCTAAAGCTTAGTCCTAGCCCTACACCCTTGCCATAAACCTGACTCTAACTCTAAACCTTAACTCTAACCCTGCAACCTTGCTGTGAAGCCCAATCCTATATCCTAGTCCTAACCCCTCATTCTAAACTGTAACCCCACTCCTACAACCTTACCATAAACCCAGATCCAATACTCTAACCCTATATGCTAAAATTTAACCCTAAACCCCATCCCTAACTCTTAACCTGTAAATCTAACCCTAGCCCTTGCTGTAAAGCCTAATCCTACACTATTGCTATAAAGCCTAACCATGATCTTAAACCCTAACCTCTACACCCTTACTGTAAACTCAAAACCTTAGCCCTATGTTCTAGTCTGTAACCCTAAACTATAAACCTCATAACCATATCTCCTAAATCCAAACCTTAAGCCTGTATCGTTGCTGTAAATCTCAGCCCTAACCCCAGTTCTATACCCTAGCCCTAACCCAAATCCCCACCCTTAACCCTAACCCTACACACTTACAGGAAACCAAAATCTTAATCCTATACTCCAAACTCTAACCTGAAGTTATAATTTATAAATCTAACCATACCTCCTAAATCCTAACCCTTAACCTTACATCCTTGCTGTAAACTTCAACCCTAATCCCCATCCTACACCCTACCCCTAACCCCAATCATAACCTTTAACTCTATCCCTCCACCCTTACCATAAACCCCTAAGACCCAATACATAACCCTGATGCCAGACCCAAACTAGTTTGTCATTAGGCCTTTGAGTTGGGATTCTAACCTACCCCTATATCCTAATCCTAACCCCTACCCATAACCCAAACCCATGTCAAGCAAAGCCCCCCCCATGACGGGGACAGACCTGGTGGCTTTGCACGCACCCAGCCAGAGAGGTGGGGGGTGTGTGGCCGGGTGGGGGGCTCACTGTGCCCCCCCAGATCTACGAGGGGGTGAGCAGTCTGCTGGACAAACTGGGCGTCTGGTACCACCTGGCCAATGGCACCTCCGACCTCAAGGAGATGGCCCAGACAGGTCTACGCATCCTCGTGGGTTACATCATGCTGCAGGACCCCCAGGTGGGTCACTCTGTCTTGGAGTGAGACCCCAGCCCTTGAGGCAGGGGAGGTGGCCCCATCTGATGGCCATGTTCCCCCCCCCCAGTTGCACTCACTGGCGTATGTGAAGCTGCACAGCCTGCTGCAGACCGCCTCGGCTCCCAAAAAGGATGAGGCTTGCTACCTCTTGGGCAAGCTGGAGACCCCACTGCGGCGCTCGCTGGACGCCAAGTCAGAGACCTTCTCCTGGTTGGTGCCCATCGTCCGTACACTGATGGACCAGTGCTATGAGACCCTGCAGCTGCAGCTCTTCCTGCCCTCGCTGCCCCCCACCAATGGCAGCCCCACTTTCTACGAGGACTTCCAGCTCTTCTGCACCACGCCAGAGTGGAGAGGCTTCATCGAGAAGCATGTGGGTGCCATGGGGCATGGGGTGGCATCGCTGTTGTGGGAATACTCTCCCAAGGCTTAGAGATGGGTCTGTGCTGTGGCGGGGTTCCCATGTCACCACCAGAGTGGGATAGGCTGCAGGGGTGACCTCCAGGGCAGGGATGTGCGTAGCCTGGAGGATGGTTGGTGGGTGCCCAGCCCTGCAAACACCTCCCCTCTTGTCCTGGTTCCCTTGGTAGGTGCAGCCCACCATGGCCCAGTTTGAGATGGATACCTTTGCCAAGAGCCATGACCACATGTCCAATTTCTGGAATGCCTGCTATGATGCCATGATGAGCAGCTCCCAGCGACGGGAGCAGGAGAAGGCAGCCAGTGGCAAGATGTTCCAGGTATTGCCTGTTCCTCATCCCTGGGATATCACCCTGGGAATGTGCGTCTCATCCTGGAGATGTGCTCCTTACCCCAAAGATGTCATCCAGGAGATGTGCTCCTTGCTCTGGGGTTGTCATCCTAGCAGCATGCTCTTCTCCCTGAATAAATAATCCTGGGGATTGTGCTCCTCATCCCGAGGAATGTCATCCTGGGGACATCCTCCTCACCCTGAGGACATGGTCCTCGGAACATGCTCCTCATCCTAAGAATATCATCCCAGGGATGTGCTTGTCAGCACAGGGACATTGTTTCATGTGCTCCTCACCCTGAGTATGTGCTTCTCACTCCAGGGACATCACCCAGGGGTCATGGGGATGTGCTCCTCACTCTAGGGACATTCATTTTGGGGATGTGCTTTTCATCCTGGGGATGTCGTCGTGGGGAGATCTTCCTCACTCTGGGGACATTGTCCTCCGGATGCGCTCCTCATCCTGGGGACATTGTTCTGGGAACATGCTCCTCACCCCACGGACATCATCCTGGGAATGTGTTCCTCGGTCTGAGGATGTCATCTTAGAGATATTCTTGCCCCAGGGACAAGCTCCTCAGCCTGGGAACATTAATCCTGGGGATGTGCTCTTCATCATGGGGACACGCTCCTTACCCTGGGGACATTGCCTTCAGGAAGTGCTCCCCATCCTGGGGACATTTTTATAGGGATGTGCTTCTCATCCCAGGAACTTCATCCCGGAGATGTGCCCATCATCCTAGGGATGTGCTCCTTACCCCAAGTACATCATCCTGGGGATATTCTCCTTGCCTTGGGGACAACACCCTGTGGACATGCTCCTTACCTTGGGGATGTTTCCAAGCGCCAGCCCTGCTGTCATTTCACTCTCCTGCTCCCTTGGCAGGAGCTGGTGCTGGAGCCGGCGGCGAAGCGCTCCAAGGTGGAAAACATCCGACATGCCAACATGCTCAAGCAGGCCAACAACCACCACAGCACCGTGCTGAAGCAGTGGCGGTCCCTGTGCCGCCTCCTCACCTCTCCCCGCTCCGCCTGGGCTGACCGGTGAGCCCCAACCTGAGTCCCCATGGAGGGGTCGCATGGCTGGGGTTCCCTGGGGTGCCTCACCTTCACCTGCCCCCAGGAACCCACCGGAGGTCCGCTGGAAACTGTCAAGTGCCGAGACCTACTCCAGGATGAGGCTGAAACTGGTGCCCAACCTGAATTTTGACCAACACTTGGAGGCCAGTGCCCTGCGGGACAACTTGGGTGAGGCTGATGGAGTGAGGCACCCAGGGGTCCCTATATGCCATGGGCAAGGGGGTGCCAGCAGATGGTGGGGTTGAGCTGGAAGCTGTCATGGACCCTGTTGACATTGGGGGGTGTGATGGGGTCCTTCACAGGACTTGTCCCCCAGCTGTGAGGGAGGCCCTCTGACCCCCTTCTCATTGCAGGAGCTGACCACCTCCACAACCCCGCCGAGTCCCTCCCTCTTGCCATGGCCAAGGAGGCCAAGGTGAGCGAGCTGGAGGATGACCAGCTGGCTGAGGAGGACCTCCCCGTCCTGGACAGCCAGTGAGTGTTTCCATTGCGTGCAATGGCGTTGGCTCAACCAGACTGGGGGTGTCACCAGTGGGGTCTTCTCACCCTCCTGTGTGTCACCCAGGGCGGAGCCCAAGGAGCAGAACCAGCGGGAGAAGCTGGTGGTCTCAGAGGACTGCGAGCTCATCACAACAGTGGCTGTCGTACCCGGGCGCCTGGAGGTGACAACCCAGCACATCTACTTCTACGACGGCAGCAGCGAGAAGGAGGAGACGGAGGGAGGTAACAGCATCTGCTAACTGGGGGGTTCCTGCAGCAGGGTGGGGTGAGGAACCCCCTTACCCATCTGATCCCCCCAGAAGCCCATCATACCAGGTGCTGGTTGTTTTGGGGGTGGGCTCCTTCCATTCCCAGGGCAATGCTCGCCCCAGTCACTGCCTCGGGAATGGGGGTCTGAGTGGATGGTGACCCCCGCGGGGCTCTGTGTCCCCATCTCGGCAGGGATCGGCTACGACTTCAAGCGCCCCTTGTCCCACCTCCGGGAGGTCCACCTGCGCCGCTACAACCTGCGCCGCTCCGCGCTGGAGCTCTTCTTCATCGACCAGGCCAACTACTTCCTCAACTTCAGAAAAAAGGTGGTGGCAACCTTCCCGCTGCTCCAAACCCCTTCCGGGGCCTCAGCGCTGCCCAGGCTCCAGCCACTCCATGTCCTCCCGTCCGTCTCCACAGGTGAGGAACAAGGTGTACTCCTGCATCCTTGGCCTGCGTCCCCCCAACCAGATCTACTTTGGCAGCCGGTCGCCCCAGGAGCTGCTGAAAGCCTCAGGGCTCACACAGGTACCAGCCCCGCCTTGCCCACTTCCACCCTATATCTCCCCTTTTTCTTGGCAAAAGGGAGGATGCCAGCATGTGATGGGGGTGCCTATGGACCAGGGATGGCCATGGGACTAGAGATGGCCATAGGCTGGGGATGACCATAGGATGGGGAATGGTCACAGGACTGGGCATGGCCACAGAACGGGAATAGCTGTAGGACCAGGGATGGTCATGGGACCAGAGATGGCCACAGAATGGGAATGTCTTTGGAGCCAGGGATGGCCATGGAATAGGAACGGCTGTGGGATCAGAGATGGCTATGGGACCAGAAGTGGTCATGGCATGGGGATGACCATGGTACCAGGGACAGTCTGGGAGTAGGGATGGCTATGGGACCAGCACAGCTATGGGGTGGGAGTGTCTGCCTCGTCTTCTGCCTCTGCCAACCCATCTTGGCCACCCTTCCTTCACCCCAGAAATGGGTCCTGCGGGAGATCTCCAACTTTGAGTACCTCATGCAGCTGAATACGATTGCGGGGCGCACCTACAATGACCTCTCCCAATACCCTGTGGTGAGTCCCATCTCCTCCCACTGCCCCCAGAGATCCCATGCCCGCCTCCAGCCTCACCCACCTCCCACCCCCTCCAGTTTCCCTGGATCCTGCGGGATTATGTCTCGGAGACCCTTGACCTCACCAACCCGGCAGTGTTCCGGGACCTGTCAAAGCCCATTGGAGTGGCCAATGAGCGGCATGCCCAGGAGGTGAAGGAAAAGTGAGTACCCCAGAAATGGGGGACGGGGAGTGCAGGGAGCGTTTGGCTGGCTCCTGGCGGACTTCCCCTCCACCTCACACCTCACCCCTCACCCCCAGGTACGAGAGCTTTGAGGACCCCACAGGCACCGTGGACAAGTTCCACTATGGCACGCACTACTCCAACGCAGCAGGGGTCATGCACTACCTGATCCGCACTGAGCCCTTCACCACCCTCCACATCCAGCTGCAGAGTGGCAGGTGGGTGCCCAACGGGTGCCCCCCAGGGAAGAGGGGACATCAGTGGGGATGAGCAGGCTCCAACCAGTTGTCCTGTGCTACCAGGTTTGACTGCTCAGACCGGCAGTTCCACTCGGTGCCAGCAGCATGGCAAGCCCGCATGGAGAACCCTGTGGACGTCAAGGAGCTCATCCCTGAGTTCTTCTACTTCCCCGAGTTCCTGGAGAACATGAACGGTGAGGGGCACCCATCGTCCCTGCCACGGGGGCAGCACCCATGGGGGCACGGCAGGGGTCAGCATCCCTCACCCCCTGCCTGCTCTGCCTGCAGGCTTCGACCTGGGCTGCCTGCAGCTCTCCAATGAGAAGGTGGGCGATGTGGTGCTGCCCCGGTGGGCGCGCTCCCGCGAGGACTTCATCCACCAGCACCGCAAAGCCCTGGTGAGGTGGCGAAGCTCACCCAACCCTTCCTCTGCTCCCATCCTTGGGGAGGGTCACTGCAGGGGGTGACGGGCATTTGTGGCCCATCCTGATGTCCCATCCTTGGACAGGAGTCGGAGTACGTCTCAGCCCATCTCCATGAATGGATCGACCTCATTTTTGGGTATAAGCAACGAGGCCCGGCTGCCGTGGAGGCCCTCAACGTCTTCTACTACTGCACCTACGAAGGTGAGCCATGGGGCACGTAGATGGGGGGAGCACCTGTAAGGTGGCCTCCGCGTGACCATCCCCATCCCCAGGGGCTGTGGACCTGGATGCCATTGCTGACGAGACGCAGAGAAAGGCTCTGGAGGGCATCATCAGTAACTTTGGGCAGACACCCTGCCAGCTGCTCAAGGTAGTTCATACCCCCACCCCAAAACACCAGCCCCTTTCGGGGGGCCACCCCCCTTCTCATGGGTTCCCTTGGCCCTCCAGGAGCCCCATCCCGCCCGGCTCTCAGCAGAGAGCGCTGCCCGGAGCCTGGCCCGTCTCGACACCCGTTCACCCAATGTCTTTGAGAACCTGGACCAGCTTAAGTCCTTCTTTGTGGAGGTGAGGACAACCCTAGGGGGTGCCTGGCTAGGATTAGGCGGGTGGTGGTGGCCAGGAGAGTGCCCACCAGTTGCTGTCTCCCTGCAGGGCATCAGTGATGGGGTGGCCCTGGTGCAAGCTGTGGTCCCCAAGAACCAGGCGCACTCCTTCATCACTCAGGGATCACCTGATGTCCTGGTGAGTGCAGGGGAACTGGGGCATGGGTGCATGCTGCTAGTCTCGGGGGGGAGGCTGGGACCAAACCCCAGGAGGGCTCTAGAGATGGGAACTGCATCACCTCCCTCTCCATCTCTGCCCAGGTCACCGTGAGCGCCAACGGCTTATTGGGGACCCATAACTGGTTACCCTATGACAAAAACATCTCCAACTACTTCAGCTTCACCAAAGACCCCACCGTCTCCAACGCTAAGTGAGTTGGGCACTTGGTGTCCAGGGAGGGTCCCCAGAGGTGCCACCAGCCCACTCATGGCTCTGCCACTGTCCCATGTCCCTCCCTACCAGGACCCAGCGCTTCCTGCAGGGCCCCTTTGCCCCTGGCGCAGACCTCTGCTCCAGGACGCTGGCTGTGTCCCCCGATGGGAAGCTGCTTTTCAGTGGGGGACACTGGGACAACAGCCTCCGCGTCACCTCGCTGGCCAAAGGGAAGGTCGTTGGGCACATCACCCGGCACATAGGTACGTCCTCCTCCAGTGGTGAAGTCCTCCTCCAGTGATGCCCCGATGGGTTTGTAGCGCCATGGGGGAAGGCAGGGACATGTGAGAGGGTAGGGGACATCTCCCAGTGCCTCCCATCTTCTGGAGACAGTCAAGGCTCTGTGTCAGTCGCAGGATGGGATTACGGTTAGCAGCATCTCCACCCCCCAAAATACATCTTGATGCTGTCCCCTGGGTTCAGGGGGCCAAGCATGGTGGAACGGGATGAGCACCTCACGGTGTCCCTCTGGGTATCACAGATGTTGTCACCTGCCTGGCACTTGACCTCTGCGGCATCTACCTCATTTCTGGGTCCCGGGACACCACTTGCATGGTGTGGCAGGTCCTGCAGCAGGTAGGGGGTTGATCCTTACCCCATGTTCCAGCCATGGTGGGGTAGGGAGCCCTACCCCGCGCTCCAGCCACGGAGCTCGTGGTGGGCACTGCCGCCAGGTCAGTGAGGTCCCCATGTCCCCAACACCAGGGTGGGTTTTCCAGCGGCTTGGCTCCCAAACCTGTCCAGGTCCTGTACGGTCACGATGCCGAGGTGACGTGCGTGGCCATCAGCACCGAGCTGGACATGGCAGTGTCAGGCTCCAAGGTGAGCTGGGGTGGGCAGCAGCGTGGGTGGCAGGGTGAGCAGTGCCACCATCATCATCACCTTGTGTCCCCTTAGGATGGCACCATCATCATCCACACCATCCGACGGGGTCTCTTCATCCGGTCCTTGCGGCCACCCAGCGAGAGCTCACCACCCGCCGTCCTTTCCCACTTGGCTGTGGGGCCGGAAGGGCAGGTGGTGGCCCAGACTGCCGTGGGTCAGCGAGCCTGCTTGAAGGTATGGCCGAGCGTCCCTGCGTCCTCCCTGTCGTCACAGTCAGCGTCTGTGTTCCCCCACGACTTTGCGCTGTCTTTCAGGACAGGTTCGCGCTGCACCTCTACTCGGTGAACGGGAAGCACCTCTCCTCCGTCCCGCTGGATGAGGAGGTGACAGCCATGTGCCTGACAGAGGACTTCGTGGTGCTGGGGACCATGCAGTGCGGGCTGGAGATCCGTGACCTCCAGAGGTGAAGGCTACCGCCCGCCTTGTCCCACTCCAACCACCCCCTTAGGGTACCCGGGGGGATCGAGAGGTCCCTTCCCATCACTTTCTTCCCACAGCCTGAGGGCGGCCGTGCCCCCTGTGCCCATGCGGGTGCCTGTCCACAGCGTGTCCGTCACCAAGGAGAAGAGTCACATCTTGGTGGGCTTGGAGGATGGGAAGCTCATCGTGGTGGGGGCTGGGCAGCCCGCTGAGGTAAGCGTGGACCCCCAGTGGTCCCCCTGGGGTGGGGGGGGTGTGCCTCAGTGTCCACTGGGTGCTGCTGGGCTGGAGAGCTCTGTTTGTCCTCTTCGGTCTCCAGAGCAGAGATGGACAGGGGTGGGGTGGGGGAGATATGAAGAAGAAGATACGGGAAAGGGAGGGGATGGAGGTGGAGGTGGAGAAGGGGATGGTGGGTGGATGGTGATGACAAAAGGGTTGAGAAAGGGATGCGGGTGCAGATGAGAAAGGTGATGGTGATGGGAGAAGGGATGGGGATAAGGATTTGGAAGGGGAAAGGGATGAGTGTGGGTGGAGCAAAGGATGGGGTTTGGAAGGGGCTGTGTGATGAGAAAGGGGTGGGAGCGATGGATGTTTGGGGAAGGGGATGAAGACAGGGATGGAGAAGGGGTTGGACATTTGGGAGTTGACAGTGTTGGGGAAGGAGAAAGGGATAAAGGATGGAGATGGTGAAGGGAAAGAGGATGGAGAAGGGGACAGAGGTTTGGGAGGTGATGGGTACGGAGAAGGCCATTGGATAATGGGTATGGGGATGTGGAAGGGGACAGGGTGCAGGTGCTCATCCCCTCTCGCCCAGGTGCGACCAGGCCAGTTCCACCGGCGGCTGTGGCGCTCCACGCGGCGCATCTCCCAGGTCTCTGCTGGTGAGACAGAGTACCACCCTGCCGAGGGCAAGTCCTAGGCTGGCACCCAACACCCGCCCAGGGTGCCTGGCACACAGACAGGGGTCCCCCTGCGCCCCGCAGAGCCGAGGGGTCGGTGAGCCCCGCGCTGCCTGCAGGCTGCCTGCTCAGCCCATCGCCCGTGGCCTTATCCAGCCCCCGGTGGGGTGGGGGGCGCAGGATTGCCCCCCCCAGTTTTAGGGGGACGTGTCCCTCCATCCTACAGAAGGATGGAGGGAGAGGAGTCGGTGGTGGGGACCCCTCGCTGGGAAGGGGGGTGCCACGTTCCCGCCACCGTTCCGCTGGCCAGGAGCCGGCCAGTGTGTTCTCTCTTCCCCCCTCTTTTGTTGTTTTGTTGGTTTCTTTTCTATCCATTTTTAGACCTTTTACAGAAAAAGAAAATAATAATATATCTATGGGAAATAAATGAGTGCAAGGCCCCCATCTGCTTTGCGCCGGATGGGGGAGTGACACCCCCTCTGCCGTATCCCCCACTCCCATGTGCCCCCCTCTCCCATGTATCCCACTCTCCGGTGTCTGTGTCCCACCCTGGGGTGTTCTGGAGCCCTTTCTGCCTTCACCACATATTGGGGCCATCCCAGCACGGCCTGTGCTCCAGGCTGGGGGCCATGGCAGCAGGACCCAGCCAGGCTGGGACATGGGGACACATGTGTCATGAGTGCAGGGGGATGCAGGAGCTCTGCACCCACGTGTCAGGAGCCCACGGGGCTCAGCAGCCATGTACCCATGTGTGGCAAGTGTAAGGGGTCCTGGTAACCCTGTACCCGTGTCATGGGCATAGGGGGTCTCATCAGCCATGTACCCATGTGTCATGAGGGGTGGTGGGTCTCAGCAGCCGTGCATCCATATGGCAGAGCTGGGAAAAGCGGGGGGCTTTGTCTCATCAGCCATACACCCATGTGTCATGAGTGCAGGGGGTCCCAGCAGCCAGACACCCATGTGGTACGAGTGTAGGGGGAGAGGGCCTCAGCAGCCGTGCACCCATGTGTCACAAGCGCGGGGTGGTCTCAGCAGCCACGTCACGAGCGTGGGGGGTCTCAGCAGCCGCACCACCATGTGGCGTGAGCATGGAGGTCTCAGCACCCGTGTGTCAGCAGCCATAAGCACACGTGTCATGAGCATGGGGGGTCTCAGCTGCCACGGACCCACAAGGGCGGGATGTCTCAGGAGCTGTGCACTGCATAGGGTGGTCTCAGCAGCCCTGTGCCAGCACATCATGGGGGGGTGTCTCAGCAGCCCTGTGCATATACAGCCTCCCTTCCTCGACACCCCCCCACCTCACACACACACACACACACAGAGAGGCTCCGTAGCCGGTCGCTGTCCCCATGGAGCTGGCAGCCTGTCCCTGCGCTGTCCCAGGGAGACTGAGTGTCCCCGGCCGAGGCGCCCGTGTCCTCCGCTGCTCCGTACCGCCCCCCGGGGGGGCCCCATGGCCGGCAGCGACCTCTGTCCCCGGCCGAGGCTGGCTGCGGTGCCCATGGCATCACGTGGAGCGGGCACCAGCGGGGCCACCGAGCCACCGGAGCCGAGCCGGGAGCAGCCGCGGCGCCGGGCGGAGGGATGGACGGACGGACAGACAGGTGGGACAGGGCGGCGGGAGGGACCGGTGCTCAGGGGGTCAGCGGCGCCTTCACCCTGCATAGGCTGCGCTGGGTGCCTTGGGCGTCGGTGGGGACACCAAGGTCCCGCTGCTGTCCCCATATCCTGGCCCAAGTGGCACAGGTCGCCTAGGTGGCCCAGGTTCCAGTGGCCCAATCCCAGGCACCCCTGAGCCAGCTGTCCCTGTTCCCAGTGTTCCCATCCCAGTCATCCGGTACCGATATAGGGTGATCCTAGCGTGGGTGCAGGGGGTTTTAATGGAGGGGATGTACGCTGGGTACCGGTGGGGGGGGGGGGGGGGGTGTATGGCAGGGGGGGGGGGTGGCTCCCTCTTTCTCCCGCTCCGTGCCCCCTCCCCACAGCACCGGCGCGTGGCTGGGAGCCCCCCTGCAGCAGATGCCCACCCCGGCGCTGACCCTGGACCAGGCGACCATGCGGCGCAACGCCGAGCGCATGCGGGAGCGCTGCCAGGCCCTCGGCCTGCGCCTGCGCCCCCACGTCAAGACCCACAAGACCCTGTGAGTGTGTCCCCAGTATCTGCCCCAGCACCCCCCAACATCCCCCCTCCCTCTTCCACAGCAGCGCCCCAGCATCTCCCCATTCTAACCCCCAACATCCCCCCGGTATTCCCCACCTTGCCCACCAGCATCTCCCCATCCTTCCCTCAAAATCCTCCTCCAGCATCCCCCCACAGCCTCCCAAAATTCCCTCCACCTTCCCTACCAGCATCTTCCCACCCTCCTCCCTAAAATCCCCCTCCAGTATCTCCCCACCATTCTCTTCACCTTCCCCACTTACATCATCCTGATCCTTTTCCCAGAAATCCCCCATCAGCATCTCCCACCTTCACCCCAGCATGCCCCCCACCTTCCCCAGCAGCATCTCCATATCTGCCCCCCCAAACCCCCCTTCAGCACCCCCAAAAGATCCCCATTAGCATTTCTGCACCATCCCTCCAGCAACCCCCCCCCCTAACTCCCCCTCACCCCCCACCACACCCCCCCTCGACCCCTCCCCCCCCCCCCAGCATGACTTTTCCCCCAGACCCCCCCTG
>WYDI02027479.1:0-44808 GCA_009867235.2 Psittacus erithacus | reverse complement strand
AACCAAACATCAAAAACACAGAACTGCACCAGCTACTAAGAAGGAGAAAAATGACTGCTACTGCTGAACCCAGGACACCTGTGTTGCGTTCCCTGATGTAAGCACTGCTGTGAGATGCTGATAACATGTTGCTGCAGCAGCTTTGCAGGGATTTGGGAGTAAAGGAACTGTTGGTGTAGGTGGAGCTGCTACTGCAGAGATGGAGGTGGATTGCTCTCCATTAAGAGATGCACAGTGTGGTGTCAAACCTCAGATCCATCCAGTGGGGCTCTGAAGTTGGGTCACCCCATCCTGTGTTAAATAAGATGTTGGAGTAATTGTGTCTTTGAGCATGCCCCCTTGCATGGCTCCCTGCCTGGTCCCTTCCAGCCCTGGCTGCTGGTTTTCAGCCCAAGTAGAGTGTGGGTCTGGCTTTTGGCTGCTGGCAGAAGGTTAACCCCAGCCATGGCAGACAGTCCCCTTATGCTTGCACTACATGCTGTAAATTATATGCAGCTAAGGTCAATTTCCCAGAAAACCAGTTGCTTTCAATTTAAAAATGGAAGTGTAAGTAGGTCTTTGATCTCAGTTCAAGTTTCTAAGCAGTGCTATAATACAAATAAGTAGGAATGCAAGGGCAGATAGTTTTTTGTCTTTATTATTAGGTTGGCTGGTATCAAATCATTGAGGAAAGTTGAATCTGCATCCAATAAGACAGGAAGAATTAACAGCGTGTATGCTAGAGTCATGTCAATGCAGCTGTATTCTACAGTCATCACATCTAATATTTTAGAGAAAGCTCTGGGTAACATGTTAATTATTGCATTTTTATTCTTGTATAGCTAATGTTATTCAGAAAAATGGAATCCTCTAAGGACATAAAAGCCCAAGGAAGAATGTGTGAACCACAGAATCTTATGTATGAAACACAGAATCTTAGAGGTGAACATTCTTGGTAGCTCAATGTAATGATCATTATTACATGGGTTGAAAGAATCAGACAAAACCTTTACCCCTGCATGTTTCCTGCCTGCCATCTAGCTCTGTTATTTGGGGTAGCTGAGCTCTTCTGAAGTCTTACCTTGCTGCTTGGTACAAATGGAAGTGCTCCTGATGAATTTACAAAAAAAGTCTTCCCCAATGGTTCATATTTGTGAAGATATGTTTTTTGAAACTCAACAGGAAATCATTATTTGGGCTTCAGGAAATGGCAGACACATGTTCCTATACATTTCTTATGTACGGAGGGATCTATCCAGGTGCTCCTACACTCTCCCTTTACTGTAATACATGGTTTACTTCATCAGCTTGTGTATCTCACAGGGAAAGGGACCTATCAATTTATGTAGGTATTTGTAGTCCTCTTCCTATTTCTGTAATAGCTACTGTATTTCAACCATTTATGTACAGCACTAAAACCTTTGTTGTTCAGAAAATATTTTTGGTATAGCCTCAAGACATAAATTGCAGCTGATATAGAAACATAACCTTCTCTGTGAACTTTCCCAGTTTGCAGTAGAAATGCCTTTTAAGTTTAGGTTAGATTTTTTTGAAAAGTGTCTTAATTAAAAAAGAAAAACAACAGACAAACTCTACAGTTGTATCCAGTTTTGAATGCCTGCAAGTGAGGCTTATATTGCTTCTTGGTTATACCAACTGCATTTCCAACCTATGCCTAGTGTACTTCCAACCTATAGATATACTTTGCTGAATTTCCTGTCTAGACAGGGTCAGATACTGATGGGTCTGTGAGTGAAGAACCCAAGGCTGTTAGGAAGGTTCAGCCCTGGTGCCTCTTAAGCTGGTCATGTTTCTTTCCTTGAAATTTTGCATTCTAAACTTTTTCAGTACCATACCAGTGTAACTCAGCCATATCTCACTCCTGAGATTGGAGCAATTACAGAAAAGTTTCCAGAATTAGGGGTAGAAATGAACAAACTAAGGGTCAAAAGGTTTTTGGTGAAAAAGTGGAAGTTGAAAAATCTTTCCTTAAACACAGCCACAGGAGAAGTATGGTCTGTCCAAACTTTGTTATTTGTCCAGACTTTACAGCCCGTAGGATGTTGCTTTTTCTGCAGCTGTGAATTATGAATGGCCTTCACTTTTTCTACCTTACAATTCAATAAATAAGAAGAATTAAGTGTGTAAAAAAACCCAAACCAAACCCCAAAACAACAGCAACAGCAGCAACAAAACCTACAAACAAACAAAACAATCCAGAAAAGACAGTACAGCAAGGACATTTTTATTGTGTTTATTAAGTTATTTCTAACAGGACCAACCACTGGTTCAGAGAGTAAATGCAGGCTGGAATGGTATAGAAGAGACAGACTCGTGTGCCTCTGAGCGGCACTATCCCACACTCACATATGCAGGTGCATGCACAAGTCCATTGAAGAGCTGGCTTTTATGCTGCTCTTTGGAGAGCTGTGCTGGATAGGATTCACTGCAGAAAAGTCAGTGTAAGCTGCTTATCCTTAAAGAAAAGACTCCTTCCTGGTAGGAATGAAATCACCATTAGTCTTCTGTCTTTTTTGCTTAAGCTCTCCTGCCTAGCACTGAATACCTTCAGGATAAAAGATGTGATCAAGATGAAGTGAAGAGCAGCAGTACATAAAAGCATTAAAACTCCTACTCGCAAAGCTCAGCAAGGGACACGGCATCTTTTATCCCATTCAGAGTGTTTTACCAAGTGAAAAAAGTGACAAACTTCTGGTTCATTCCGCTGCCATCCTTAATGAGCTTGTTAAATAAGCTGAAGCCCTTGGGAGCCAATCACTTGGATCAATTTGTGTTTGGCTGCTTCATAAAATGCAGTGATGATAAACTTGCTGTTACAGAAACTTGAAGCAATTCCCAGGAAGTTATCTAAAGATTGTGGGCTCAATTCAGAGTGCACAGCTTTGTTCTAAAACAAGCTCTTTGACTTCCATGTAGCGCTTGTACTTTAACCTGTTGTACATCTGAAAGGATGTAGGATTTTCTCTGGCCGTAGAATTGTTGCTGCTGCTTCACATTTAGGCAAAACCACAGTTTCTTGTATGCTCCACTAACCAAAGTGGAGGATTCTTTTTTGGCTTTTTATACACAGTAAATCATAAGAGTACCAGTTGTTGTGTTTGGTTCATTAGCCACTGTGGAGCTCTGCTGTTTACTGCAACTGATCAAAAAGGATCAAAATGCATATCCAGGCATGTACTGTCAAACCATTTTACATTTTAATGTTGGCTGAGAGCAGTCTTGCGAGGAAAGAGTACTTGAAATGAAAATGAAATATTTTAACATGTCTCTATGAGAGTATTTTAAATATGATGTCTCTATTTAAATACCCAGGAAAAGGTGAGTGGAGAGCAGTGTGCTTGTAATTGTCCACTTAAGAGCAGAGTTTGTCCACTAAAACCTTCAGTAAAATTTCCAGTGGTACTCAGGATATTTTTAAACAATTTAACTGTGGTTACATGAGCTATATGGCCATAAAGAGAAATAAGCTGGCTCACGTGGATGTTTGTACTTCCTGTAAGAAGCCTAGGTCACGCAACTTCCAGCTTGCTTGATTTTGGCAGAGATGAACAAGAGTTATCTTGCCTATCACATGTTGTCACCTCTAAATCTGTCATGACTACTGTAATATTAATACAGTTGTTGAAGTTAAAACTAGAATCCAAGCAAATCCTATAACTAGTTTTTCTACAGTTTTTTTTTCCTACAATTTCTTTTCAATTTCTTTTTATATGGGTTGATCTTAAAACAGCAGTGTGTGATGAAGTGTGCTGCTTGAAAAGTTTGGTATATGGTAGCAGCAGGTAGAATACGTAGGTGTACCTATGTATCAAGTTTGTTTAATGCGTATACATAAATCTGAAGACATCTGTTTCTTAATGATTCTCCAGGAAGGCTAACTGAAGGCTGCTTTATTTTCTTTGTATCCCTGATCAGATCTTCAAGAAAGCAACTCTAACTGATATAATGAAGGGATGATAGAGAGAAGGTAGGATTTTATTTTGGCAGTAAATAGGCAACATAACATATAAAGAAATACCATATCCAATTATTCCATTTTTGTATGCAGTGAAGTTCAATGCATTTGCAACTTTCTGGACTGACATTGTCAGCGAGTGCTTTCTGAGAAGACAAAATGAAACGTAGATTTCCGATGCTTCTTTGGTTTGTGTGAAAGCAATAGATTTTTTACTGTTAGTACTGGGCCTGGAAATTAAGCTCAGTATGGTTGCCATCAACCAGGAGCTGTATTCAAACACAGTATTATAAAATGAAACCCTAGAACTGCAGGAAATGGAGAAAGGTTTGAAACAGTCACTATAGTGATAGAATGTACTCAGGCTTTAATTGAAATAAAAGATGTATTAACATCAGGGAAATTTATCAGTCTCTTAAACTAATATTTAACTAGGGAAATGGATTCGTTCAGAAATGTGTGTAACTCGAATCCATCTGACAACCTCCTGCTTCTCTTTCAAAAGCTTCAAAGTAAGCATTTAAGACTTTTCTCTTGTAAACCTAACAGCCCTGACATTAGAGGACATTCATAAAACCATGCAATTTTAAGCAGAACAAGTATCAATTATCTACTTGTGAATATTTCATATGAAAATATCTGGAGTTAATTTTTAAAAGTGGTAGCATAGCAAGTGATATCCTGAAAGCTACTGGAAGGAGCTCCTGCTCACTAACCATTGCAAGGATTTTTGGCTACTGTGCTTAAGAGTAAGTAGAGCTGCTTTACCAGTTCATTCAAAGCTTTAATACCACAATGAAAAAATCTTTTGCATTATGCAAAAAAAATTGTGGTGTCTTTATTTGTCTCATCAACAAAAAATTAAAGTCCCCATTTTTATGTCAGCAAAGTTTCACAAGTAAATTTTAATGCACACTGTAAGGATTTTTTTCTGTGGGAGTTCAGTACAACTCTGATTGAGAAGAAACCACTGGTGAAATTTTTATTTTATTTACAGGGGATGGTATTTCAGTCTTAACAAATGTCATGGTGTTTTTAACAAGTCTTGATCCTGGCATTTAAGAAGAAATGGTCCTAGGAAGAGGAGCTCCGCACCTTGCTGCTTATAATCTTAACACAAAATATTACTGATGCAACATCAGTAAATAGTTCTTGCACATTAAAACTTAGATATTGTTTTAATGCTTACTGTGTCATTCTGGAAGTGGATGTATATGACACCTTGCTACATTGAGCAAGTTTTATGATCCTTCCTGAAATGTATGTCTTCAAGTACCACTTTATCATCTCTTAATTTTTAAAATCAGAAGGAGCTACTGTGATAATGCTGTCAGATCTTGTGCATGATAGAGAATTTTTGCTCATGATATGTTATCAAGGCTACTTCTGTTCCATGTTCAGCTGGGAGGACTGCTCAGCTGTTTGATATCTACTGGTGTTTTGAAAGAAAGGGGTTTGGTCTTGGAAAGCATCAAGCTGCTTGCTTAAATTCATTCCAAGAACAATCCCATTGACATCTATGCATGAAGTTCAGTTTACATTTAAGTGCGTGGAGTCAAATATTGACAATCAAATGGGTCATAAATGGTGAACAATTACTCAAAATATAGTTACGATTAAATAATAAAATAATGGTAAAAAAACCCTGCACAGAACTGGTTATTTTGATCTTAGACTAAGATAGAAAACAGTTCTTCTTTGTTCCACGCCTCATATAAAAAAGCTCATTTTATTTTCCCACTTTGTATAAAATACATGTTCCTCACAACTTGACAAGAATAGAATTATAATTCAATTTGTCTTAGACTTTATATATGTTGTACTATAGGTTTAAACCTAGGAGCTACTTAGTTTACATTTGTACTTCTTACATTGCTTGTTTGTCTTCTGGAACTATTTTACCAGGGTGTGTTACTCAGAACAATCAGTTGCTGATTTAACTGTCAGTCTTTGAATGGAGTATATTTAAACTTAAAAAAAGGAGGGGTGGGAATGAGAAGAAAATAGATTCAAAAATAGATTCCCATAGAGTGTATAATTGGAAGTAATCTTTTTGCAGAAATACAGCAAAACAGAAACTCCATGTGTTCCAATATTTCCTCTGTCTTAGAAGATCACTCCCTTGTGGTAGCTGTCAAATGAATTTCTAAGAGTATAGTGATCACACAGCAATTCTACATCTAATTTAATTTTTTTATTCACAATTTACTGTTTATTTCCTCCATATTTTTACTCTCACTTGCAAGGCGTGGTGGAACAATTTTCTCGTAAACAATAGTGGAATTGGCTATGATGTGGTTTATGTCAAAGGAAAATGAGAGCTCTGGGGAAAGTTTTGATTTCAGGAATTGTTTTTGCTCACAGGGATTACCTCCTGGCATGTATCTCTTGTGTAGAGGAGATATGGCTCTTATATAACCTGAGAATATTTATGGTAGGGAGTTATTTTAAGCTGAGCAGAATCTAAGAACATCAAGGAGAAATGCTCTGAGCCTTTGCTTTGAGCCCATTGTTCCCAGATTATATTTTATTAATTCATTATATTAATTATTAATAATGTGATCTTCCATTGGAAGGTGGATGGAAGATGCTTATTATGTGGTAGTGGATCACAAGTTTTCTTGCAAAACTGGCTGTTCTGATAACCTCTTATGTTTGCTGCAAAATCTTGGGAGTCAGTACTGTCTTTCCCAAAGCAGTGCGGATGCAAAACTGAGATTTCAGTGAGGAGTGTCTGGAATAACTTTATGCTTAATCAAGGTGAATACTTCTGTGGAGGCAGATTGTGGTCTTTATCCTCATTGTCTGGTCTTGTTATGCCCCCTGAAATCTTGCCAGGCCAGAACATTTCTTTTGTATAACTAATGGAGAGCTATCTACAAGGTTTTAGTAGGTAGAGAGAGTCAGCTGTATTAGCGCTGTCTCTCCAAGAGTGAGACTCCGATGCTCTGCAGTCATTGAGCTTAACTGCATGGGGTCTCAGCATGGTGGTGGCTGTCAGAACCAAGCACAGTGGAGCAACTTCCTTTCACTTTATTATTTAACTTCAAAAGTGTGATGGGAAAAGGGATGTAAGTTGGAATTTTTTGTAAGAGTTCTGCAGGTATTTGAACAGCTGTGAGACTGTGCAGTTGATATCATCTGCCAGAGTTTCTTGGTTTCTCATGGGAAACTGTCTCATCACATTAACAAAGGACCAGTTCCACCATTCTTGTGTATATATATGAACAGATGCATCTATCTACAGAGCTGAAAGTAGTTGTAAAATATACCTTAAATTAAAAAAAAATATATTAGAAAGTGTATAGCCAAATATTATAGAAACAAGTGCAATTTTGCCTGGTAATAGTTTTTTGTTTCATTGCAATTCATGTATATTGCTAGGAGACTTCAAACAATGCCTGTAAAAAGGTTGGCTTAATGTGTCTTGGGGGCTTAACAATCTCTCAGACTTCTTAATGGACTTCAACAGACAGTTTCCAGAACTGGAACTGTCATCTCTGTATAAAATGACAGATGCAATAAACTGCTGAGAAGTTAGGAAATTCTTTACTTTGCTTTGGGGACAGGGAACATAAGAAAATACTGGGCTTATGACCAAATACATAGGCTCACCATACCTGTATAGCTACAAGCTATTTTCCTTAGTAGCAAACAGAGGAGCTGCTAGCTTTACTGACAGTGAGGAACTCCTACAGCTGTTTGGTGGCATTGAGACTGTCATGTTGTACCTCCCTGGGAAAATATGTAGAGAAGCAATTTGCTGCTGAAGGCATTCTTTCCTTCCTCTGCCCCAATTTCAGTACTGCATGCAGTATTATGTATTAATATCTATTTATCTAACATGGCTTTTCTGTTTAGGTGAAGATATTGGGCTTTCCTTTGTCTGGGGACTTTTTTTTTTCCCTCAGTTTTGTTTTCTCTCCACACTCAGTCCTGTCAATCTAGAGGGGAGAAAAAACCCCAAAATGCAAACTCACCATGTTCCCTGGCATTTATTTATGTCGGGTTTGGTTTGTTTGCATTGGGTTTGGTTTGTTTGTGTCGGTTTTAGTTTGTCTGGGTTTATCAATGTGACAGATCAGGACAGGGAATGATGTAGTAAAGGGGAAAAGTTGGCTGTACGGTAAATAGTGATAGACTGTCGGTGTCCCAGGACCTGGCAGTAGGGGCAGTCCAGACACGACTTATTTTTCCATGCTTTTCCTTAATTCCTGCCCATGTGCCATCACTTCAGTTAATGTAAAAAAAAAAATGGGTAGGTTCTCTGTGAGTATAGTTTGTTCTGTTGTCTGACACAATTCAGATTGGTTTCTGTGATTTTGTTTTCCAGTCTGTGCATGGATCTGCTTCCTAAAGACTTATCTCCTGTTGTTTTATTCATGGGTGGCTTAATAAGAGGTGTTGGATAAAGGAAAATCAGATTTTGTCTAATTCTGTTCACTGCTCAGTAACTTAACAAATAACAAGCAAGTTTTACCACATTCTCCTTTGCTTGCTTATTAGTAGACTTGTAATTCCCATTCATGCATCTAGACAGTGAGATTCCAAATAAGGTGTTTACTGAATTTAGGTCTGAGTATGATGCATGTTACATTCTCCACACTGAGTATGATAGGAAAATTTGGTTTGTCACAGTATAATACCAATGAAATACTGGGTTTTTTTTCTGCCATTAAGCTGTAATATACAGTGTTTTAATAAGCTCTGCCATTTTAATATGTATTATATTTATTTCATTATATGAAATATAATATTTCATATTTAATTTTCTAACATGAAATATTAGATAAGAAAATAAAACATTTAATTTTCTATTTAGCTTCAAATGTGTCATACTACTCATGATAACCTTGTAAGAATAATTCTCTGCCTTTTCAGTGCTGAACTTCAGTAGTTGTTGAAGGAAAGCGAGTAGAAAAGTTGCGTGCCTTTCCTGTTTTTGTTGTGACTGTGAGCTAATTGCTATACGCCTGGGTACTGGTTTTAGTTACATTATCTAAATCTGGAGTGATACTGATTATCTTCAGGGAATTACTGCAGAGTTCCATCTCTGTAACACAGAACAGGAATTTTTTTGGAGTTCCACTGGAAATGAAATGGTAACCAAGTTCTTTCCCACAGAAGGAAAAAAAAAACCCCGAACCTGCAATACCCCAAATGCTTTACAGTTTCAAGATGCTGATTTAACACCAGCAGAACTCCAATAATCTTCATCCAAATGTACTCAAGAGAAAGTAAATGTAATGTAATTCTTAAGCATATTTGCTCTGTCAGGCTCTTTCCTTTCTAAGTTTTTAATCGTCGTACTTGAACTATGACTGAAGATTTCCATTTTCTGCTAAGATAATGGAAACCAGTTCCGGTCAACATGAGTGAAACAGAAAATATCTTTTCTTGATATGACTCAAAGATGCATACATAAAGCTGCTAACTGAAATTTAAAATAAATCATCAAGAGAATTCCCAGCCCAACTCGAGACCTGGAAGAAATGGATCACAATTAAGCTAGGATGCCAAAAGATTTGACTATAGAACTTTCCTAAGAAAGCACAATTTTTTTTTTTTTATGAATTCTGTAGTTAATTTAAACTGTAATATTTAAACCAGGATAGCTCTGGTGAGAAGAAACTTATTCTAGGAGGAAATTTAGATTGAGCTGCAAGTTACTGCATTGATCAAATTCACATAGTCAGCTCCAGCAGTTATTTTTAAACGCATGTAGGCACCGTGTATAATTTCTAGAAGTGTTTGTTTAATCTTGTCAACAGGAGGTAAGTGCCTAGGCACTTTTCAAAATACCACTGGGAGCTTTATGAAACATTTAAAGTGATTTGAGCATGGATAGCTGTGTTTTACGATCATTAATGTTGGATCTTTGTACTACAGGAGCTTTTGGCATTAATAATTTGACTTGACCGCATATGAACAGTCATACTCTTATCGCTGTGCCCAGAGTATTTAAAATAGATTTATGCCACTGTCATTATGGGCATTTCGGTTTGCAACCTAATTTCATACTCCCTCTGTCCACTGCTAGTCAGTGAAACATATGCTGCTAATATTAAACACTTCAGTCACTTAATAACCCTTGAGCAGTGATCTGTCTATAACCTTTTTTTATAGTAAGGATTTAATGTAATTCTTGGAGGTTGTAACAGATACCTGCATCTTGGCTTTGCTTCAGCTTAGTAAAACTGCTAATGCATTTTTATCTTGATAGTACTTTTTTAAAAAAGCAAGCAGAAAATACCTTATCTGAATTGTCTTAACAAGTATTTTATTTGCTATTGAATATTTCAGTGGAAAGAAGCTTTTTGTGCAGGGGTCTAAGGCTGTTTTGAAGACGCTGGTCTACTTTTATGAGTAACTAAGTAAAACTAAGTAAAGCAAGACGTCATGATCAAACATATGGAGCAGATTCCGACCCTTCTAACCAGTGAAAAGGTGAAGTATTTTCATTCCCTTTTCTCCAGATTTGTCATGAAGTTGTGAGCTACTGCAAGCTTGCAGATCTCTTACTGGGACCAGAGTCTTGCCCAGCACTAGTATTGTGCAAGCAAAAGACTCCCAGGTAATCATTCAGATGTAGGGTACACTTTTCATGTGTGTATAGCTTGTGACAATTGGTTTAATTCATCTCTGTCTCTGAATGAGATTTGGATGGCAGAATTGCTCTGCTAACCTGAAATTGAGTTAACTTGACAGCCAGAGAGTAGTATTGTTATTGGCTGAATACCATTAATTTTGATGTGATATATTTCTTGCTAATGGGAACATTTATATTATCTGTATTTTCAAAAAGCAGGAGAAAGGAAAAAAGATCTACCACAACAGTATCAATATTTCAAGGACAGGCAATGCAGTAGAGAACACTCTGACTTCTGTAGCATTGTTTTTATTGATTGCTCTAGGTCTAAAAAACATTTTTGCCTTTCTTTTCCATCCCTTTTCCTTCCAGGGACTGCAAAAGCATGTGAAGAGGAAAATCAACATGAAGAGGAAAAAGATGTGAAAAGGCAACTGTAGTTCCATGAGGAATCCTGAAAGATTAGATGTGTTTGGTTGAAGGTGAGTACTGTATAATGTGAGGACCTCAAACGGAAAGCAGAGTTTAAAGCGGACTTAGGGATAGTAATAACTGATGAACATTCACATAGGAATTACTTCCATTTGTAATAGATAAGATTTGTCCTGTTAGTCCTGGTTCTTGCATGCTGACAGAAACTAGGCTGGTGTGTGTGGGGTGACACTGGATGATATAAGGATGAAAATAACTGAGAACTTAAGCCCTACATCTACAGAGAAAAGGTGGCTTCATTAAAAATCAAAGCAAGATCTTTCCTGATGGTGCTTATGCAGGGGCTGGAGTTGGTGATGCTGGAGATGCTTGCTGGTGTTTAACTCCATTGCACTGTATGTGCCCTGGCAGCGTGGTTTGTGATCCTGCTGACCTTTCCCCAGAAAAACTGAGGGCATTCTCCAGTGACAAACTGTTCTGTTGACTTGGGCAATAGATTTGCTCTCTGCTCTTTTCTGTTGTAGATGAGAGTGGGAGATGACCTGTGAAACACAAAAGATGAAGATGTTTGTGTGTCACAGCAAGGAAAATGAGAACAGCATTAGTGTTTTGGGCTGGGAAGTTAAGCAGCTGAGTGAAGTTGTAAGTCTTGCTCTCTAGCCTGGGATATTGTCTTTAGATGGGAGGAAAAGGAAACTTTAATGCTAAAAGAAGGCAAATCCATTGGAAAAAGAAAAGAAAATTGTTGTGCTAGGAAATACTACAAGTACCATGTGTGTGGTGTTTGTTCACTAACGGAAGTAGTGAGTCAGTTCTAGCGGCTGGGTAGAGGTTTTCTATAGGACTAGATGCATTGACTGTTACATGTCTGATTTTCAGTGAATTGCTGCACCTGCCTCAACATCAACCAGACCTGACTTCACAGCTTCTGATCAACTCTTCTTTATATCAGGCAATAATAAATTAGGAAACTTTAATTAAAGTCAACTTTAATAAAGGTTTATAAAATTAATGAAATAATGAACAGGCAAAACGAAGGAGCAAGTTTCCACTGGAGATGTGTGAGAAGGTACAACAGCTCTTCTCAGGTTTATCTATTTATAAAATTCCTGGTAACTGATTTCGGGATTGATAACAGATTTCATAGTGGTATTAGAAAATAGATGAACAAGATTTCTCTATCCAGTATGTTTTAATTTTGCAGGTAACGCTAAATCAAATTTAGGCTGACATTAGGGGCACAACTTCTTTGAAATAAGCCAGGGAAAAAAAGCTAACATGATACAGCCAATCTCATGACATACATAGTTTTGGTCTCATTTAGCAAAGCTGAAGAAGGGAATAATTTGGTCCTACAGGTGATTTTGGACAGAGATTTCAGGGATGTTTCAGCATGTTATGTCCACCTTCAGGTTTTGTTATTTGCAATTATTTTTTTCACAGTATGAGAGAGACACAGTTGTTGCAACTTAACCCCATCTGACCCCAATATACCTTCTGAATCACTTTGGCACAATGGGAAACTCTGAACTTCAGCTTGCAGTCTCCTAGGAACAGCATGGAAGCTTTCTGTGCAATAGGAATGAAAAGTATTTTCAGGGCTATGTGAAATCAAAACACTGCATGTCATGCTGGTAGAGAGGATTGTTATTTTATGAAGGGAAAACCCATTCCTCAGCAGAATTAAAATTAATCTCTGACATGGGACAACACACAGTGAAGTTTTGCATTGAACTTTGCTTCCGGGCCAAGTGAATTTCTAATAAAAATCAGTAGATGAAAAAGCTGTAGAACAAAAGCCCTTCAGGTGGGAGTCTCCATACATCAGAATAATAATCTCTAGAAAATCTCAGAGAAGACTCCGAGCCTCTGCAGTTTGTCAGCCCCCAAATGATGCAGATCTTTGCCTCAGCTGCCTCTGTTCAGCCCTTGCCTTAAGCTAAGGATCTTTAAATATTTTATCAAATTTCATTCTAAAAATAAGGTATTGATTTCTATAGGTCATTTATGAGGTCATAGGCCATTTATAAGAAAGCAAAAAGACTGAAGTTTGCATTAATGACCTGAAGTAGTTCAGCGACAAATTTCTTTAAAATGTTTAGAAGTGCCACCTCTTCATTGTTATTTTTACATACAAATATTTAGAAAGTGCTTCGTGTACTGCATTAGTGGACCAAGAGAAAACACAAATAGGTTCTCATGGAAGACGAAATGCTGAATACATGCAATGCAACCCAGTCTACACTTTGGTGGGAATAGGGTCTGGGGAGCTTTGACTATACTTACAATAACAGTGCTCTAGTTCCTGGGACTGTGGAACTGCACTTTTCCTTGCTGACCCTCAGTGCTTCTGGAACTTAATCTGTAAGTTAATGTATTTGTGAATCTAATAATCAATGTCAGTCATATCTGTTACTACTGCATGTGTGTGTCTAAAACTCTACTCTGATAGAGAGAGGGTTGATAAGGTTGAGGCCTTGTAGCTGGTACTCCACTGATAGATGTTTTGGGCTCTTCAGAACCTAAGAGAGATCATGCACATTAAATGACAGCACTCATGATGCCTGTCTTGTCAAAGGTTATTTTGCATTGTGAAAGCCTCCTAAGGATTATAATTTGTGATTTGATTTTTTTATTTTTTTACTGTGACAATTTATCTAACTGTTTTCATTAAATAATATGATTTTGGGAATATTATTTTTTAAGAGACTGTAGGTTAATGATTGTAATTTTCAAAAAGGAAATATTATGCCAATTATTATATTAGTGTTGCTTATTAGTTGCAGAGAGATAATTACCAAGGTTTGAGGCAATTTATCTCCTGTTTGAAATAGATTTTCACTTAAGTGATATTTGTCGCTCAGACCCATGTTTGCTAATGCAAAGAGCTTCATTATCATGCAAAGTATGAAATGCTTCTCTGAAGTTGACCATAAGTATATAGGCAACAGTTAACTGAATTCTGCATAAAGGAATACTGCCCCTTGGGAATAATCTTTCCTTGCCCCCATCAAAGGCAAAGTTCCTTTGAGTGAGTAGTATTTCTACCACAGCAACAATAAAGAATGCTTTATATATGTAACAACTAAAGTAAAATGTAGTTTTATTTTGGAAAACATAAATAGGTTCTATTTTGTAAAATATATATTTTAGAAAACTGTAGATTCTGTTGAACAATGTATGCACATATGGTAATCATACTTATGGTAATATTTAAAACCTACAACAGCAAAAGACAATATTAGTGATGTTGCTTTTAGGCAGCATTAATGTTCTTGTGTATAAGTAATGTAATGGTTACAGACATTTTAACCCTTCAGTCTATAAACTGAGAATCTCAGTGCTAGGTACATTAAATATATATATTAATAGGTTACTCTGGATTTCTTGTTTGTTACTGTGGCATGCTAAATACAAAGGATCTGTGGATGTTATGAATGTTTGTGCTAAAATGTGGTTTCAAATCATCTGTGAGATAACTTTCTGGGTTATTTTGGTCATAAATTCCAATTTAATTACTCTGGAAATGGAAGCGGTAGTAATGCACTTAAGTGGTTACAGGAGGGCTGGACGGATACCAGGATACCTGTCGTGTGCAGCACCTATAAGATTCTTTTGTCAGCTCGTGATTTTTTGATGAGGACTATAGAGGATATTTTCACCTTAATATTTTCTAGCAAGGTGAAAATATATCCACGTTTTCCTCAAAGATGAGGTGTTCAGTGCCTCCAGTGCAGTGCAAATTAATGTTCCCTGTTTCTTTTCTGGAGAGAATCAGCTTGACGGAAAAATCCTGCTTCTTGTGCTCAGTCACCTTTCATCTTGGAATTCAAAGAGCATTATTTATAGCCCCTCTTTTGGAAATTCACAAGATGCTTAATTCATTTTTCAGCTTAATTTTTTTCATTGTAATAACAGAAGTAGCTAGGATGCTCAGTGTTCATCGTGTCCTGCTTCCTGCCTCCCCTTCGTCTCACAGGAGCTATAACAAATGTTGTCATTAACTCCTATTGAGCAAATCCACAGCAGGTTTCTCTTCGTTGATCGCCTTTATGAGAAAGTGCTGTGGCTCTTCTCTGTTCAGGTAGTGGAGATATAGACTTAGGCAGGCTAGAGAAGAAATGGAAAAGGAAAAATTAACATAAAGGTAGAAAGCTATTTATAAGGATTCTGGTGTAACTGTATGTCTCTATTGGCAGAGAGCAGTGTTTTTGACAAGAACAAGAGGGAATTACTTGTGGAGCTGAACGTGGGCATATTAGACCAGGCATTGCATTTGCTGCTATGTTGCTTCTGTAGACACAGTTAATACTTGTACTTAGCAATCCCACAAGCAGTGAGCACACATGAACTTATTAAACCATCTCCTATTTGTGGAAAGAAGCTAAATATTTATTGTCTCATTTCATAGTTAAGGCAACATGAGATTAGAAAACATGATGATAAATGATAACCAAAACCTGCTGTAGTGCCTGACTAGAAGTAAGGCCAAGGGAAGGGACTGGCAAAGCTCCTACTGGGTCTGAAGAGTGCAGGATCATATCTCTGTAAAGAATTTATTCTCCTAATCAGGTATTGTTTAGAGTCCTTTTTACATCTGTCGCAAACAAAATACCTGTAAAATAATAACCTTTTTTTACTATTACTTGAAATTACAGGCTTCTGAAACCCAATTTTTTACTTTTCTTCTTTCTGTTTTGTAAAGTATTTTAAATCTTCGATCCTCAGCAAATGTGACTGCGCATGATATAGTTTGAAACAATCCTTAGAGGAGAAATTTTTATCCCCCATCAGAGCGGCGGGGGCCTGGGCACAACAGGAGGCTGTTTGTATTTTATGTGAGAACAAACATGATGCCCCCACTGGGGGAGCAGCTGTGAGATTGCTTGAAGGGAGCTCTCAGGTTGCAGGATTTTCCTCTCCAAGATTGCAATTTTGTTATTGTTAATAAACCGTCCTTGCAAATGTACTCTGAAAGAAGGCCAGAATTTCATTCATCAGTGCTTATTGCTTAAGGCAGCGCCGCTTTCTCCTAGTGTCCCCACAGACGCTTTGTGCTTTCCTGGGGACAGCATATTGAGCAGAAATTACTTCCAATCTTCTGTAGGACTGAGATGCTGGAATGAGTTTGGCTGCTTTCACACTGCCGGCTCATAGAAAATAACAAAGCAAGCAGCCAAGCTGGGGAAAACAAATAGGATATTATATCGTTTATTCATATGTGCTGCCTTCCATCCCATTTGTCACCATTTCATCCCACCTGCTGCTGAAAAAGATTCTGTTGCTGAGAGATGCCTTCAAGGCGTTGTTGTCATGCTCATACTACAAGTGAATATCAATATCTGCTTTGAATAACCTAAATGTATTTTAAACAAGACATTTCCAAATTATTGCGGTGTAGCTGTGTATGGCGCTCTGTGAAACACCAATTAAGAATCTGTTGGCATTTTCAATATGATCCATTGTGTAAATTTATTCTGAGCAGAAATTTGGCATGTAATGACTGAGACTAGGAATTCAGTTTTCCCCTTCCCTCTTTTTTCACTTTTTCTCTTCTTCTTTTGTCTTGGAAAAAAGTATCTGATGCTATAACTGCTAAATAATTCAGATTAAAAAATTCCCCCCCAGGAGCACAGAGCAAGGGAAAGGAATGGCTATTTCAAGGGTGCACAAAGGCTCTTTAATGCCTCTTTGACGCAGTCTTTTGAGACAGAATGGAAGTATTTGATCATAAAATGTTTCTTATGAAATAGATACGAAACATTGAGAAATGGAAACATCTGCAGCTAAAGCAGAGTAACAGAAGTGATATATAGCTTCTTCTGTAATTATCAGTCTCAACACGTTTCATGATAGACTGTGATGGAAGATGTAACCTGGTTAAATGTAGTTTGAATTTGATCATCAGTCCTGCAAAGTGTGGTGCTATCCTCTGTAGCAGCTACTGAGTGTGGCATCAAGCTGTGCAGCAGACGTTTCATGGTGTGCTTCCCTTAATGGAACTTATTGCTGTGTGTTCATCTGAGGTCTGTAATAAGTCTAGCTTGTGATCTGTTGTAAAAAGTTAAAGAAAAGTGTTTGCTGACCTCACTTTGAGGTGAGAAGTTTTGCTTACAGATGCTCTTGTGAGATTGTCTGGATGGAGGGCAGGTCAGATGCTGATACCAACCTTTTTTTGACATTTAAAAGGACTACGATTTGGCCTCCAATTTGCTTTTTTCATTCTTTCTAATACTGAGCACATCATGTAATGAAGATTTTTCTACCTTCTAACTCGTGCTTTGCCAACTTTGTTAGCCGCCTTCACTGGTAATTTGCAAATTGCAGTCCACTAGTTATCACAAGGTGTTGCTTCTTGGTTTGTCCAGGGTCTCATCACCAGTGAGTACCTATAAAGCAGCTGCAAACAAATGAGCAGAGCTGGCATATTGTTTTGTAGTGGCAAATGACATCTGTAATGCTGGCAGAGGAAGACTGGCACTAAAGAGCTTTGCTGAGCTACTGGAGAGCATCCACAGGAGGTGAATTTTGAGTTATCACCTCTCAATTTCTGTCAGGATGCCAAAAGGAAAACGGAAATCCTGAACAATGTTGGCCTGCAGCAAGGTAGGATAAACATATTTAAAATAAATGAATACTTTACTCCCACAGCAGCAAAATAGAAAGGTGTTAAGAGTCAGATAGAGGGAGTGCAGGTGCAAATGGAGCTTGTATACTAGAATGTTTTAATGGCCTACAATACAAATGCAGTAAATGTTTTATCTATGTTATTATAGTAGTGCTGCTAAGCTTATTATGCACCTCAGAACCACGTCTGGCTCTGGAATCTGCAGTGTAGAGTCTCTGATTTCATCCATATTCAAAATTAATTCAATTGCATACCAACATTCGTGCTTTTAGAGATGGTACATCTTTGTGGTTCTGAGATTAATTCTGTAAAAGAGAACAGAATTTGCATGAAATGAGAAACTTATGCTGAAAAATACAATCCCCCTTCCTTTACACGCCTAATTCTTGTTTTGTTTGCTTGCAATCATATGTGCATTGTAGCCAGTAAATACCGTAATCAATACAGGGCTAGGGCTTGTGGTGTCTGGTTTCATCACTTCTCTCATGATTTAAATAGTAGTTGGCATTCCTTATCAAAATTATAATGGCTGTGGAGGGGTGTCATTTGGCTTTTTGCAGGTATTCTTTAACATACCTGAAATACCTCCTACCTGTTATAGCTCCTTACACACAGTCTTTATGCGTGTACTCCTTTAGAGACCTGAGATATGCAAACAGTGTAGCAGCAGTTTCTGTTCCTGGGTACTTTGGATTTCTGCTTCTGTGATTTATGCTTGTTGACTTGCAGTGCTTGTCCCACCAAAAAGCTATGTCACAAAGCTATTAATGTCAGGCAGCTCTTCTTTTACATGGTTTTCCAGTCGCATAAAGGAATGCAGAGTGCTGCAAAACAAAAATGCCAAAAAGAAATCATTCTGTGCTCACTTGGTGTGACCGTGACTGGGTGATCCTATGAAATGGACTCTCCAGAAGCAGTTGTGAGTGACCATGTTGTTCTGATTTCATCTGGGATAGAGTTAACTTTCTTCCTAGTAGCTGGTGCAGTGCTGTGTTTTGGCTTTAGTTTGAGAACAATGCTGATAACACACCAATGGTTTAGTTGTTACTGAGCAGCACCTACCCTGAGCAAGGACTTCTCAGTCTCTCATGCTCTGCCAGTGAGGAGGGGCACAAGAAGCCAGGAGGGAGCAGAAACAGGACACCTGACCCAAACTAGCTGAAGGGGTATTCCATACCATAGCATGTCATGCCTGGGGGGGATTTATCTGGAATTGGCTGATTGCTGCTTGGATGAGGCTGGGCATTGGTCAGCGAGTGGTGAGCAATTGTATTGTGCATCACTGTTGTTTACTGTTTTTCTTTCTTTCCCCCTTTGGTTTTAAATTTTCTTCCCTTATTATTTCCCTTATCATCATCAGTAGTAGTATAATGTACTTTAGTTATTAAACTGTTCTTATGCAAACCTGCAGGGTTTACATTCTTTTGATTTGCCTCCTTATCCCGCCCTGGGGAAGGGAAAATGGGGTGTGAACCAGCGGCTGCGTGGTACTTAGTTACTGGCTGAGTTTAAACCACAGCACTCATACCTACTGTCTGGATGGTCATTAGCCTGGTCTCAAATTGGCTTTGTGAATTATAAAATAATTCCTTTGTGTTTTTCTTTCTAACATCCCTTAGATCATGTTTATTATGTGAGGTTAATGGATCAAAACTCCCTGCCTGTCACAGCTGAAGATCCAGTTTAACTTTTACTCCCTCAAAGTAATTTCATAGGGTTTTAAAAAATCATTTTAATGAGAGGGAGCTATCAATCTCCTGAACATTTTTCTGAGATCTGTCATGCTGTAAGCTGGCATGGCACCATATACATATTGTCCACTTGGGCACAATTTCCATCTCATGTTTCCGGGAGGATGAAGGTAGATGTCTCATTTGAACAGGGCAAGTACTATGATGATACAGCTTATAGCTGAGCTGCTTCAGGGATTGGACTGGTCTCAGGGGCATAATTCTTTCTGTAGCTCTCTTACTCTGTGTTTCTGCTATTGCAAACACCAAAATCCTTATAACTTAACTTGGTAATTTCTCTGTGGGGAAAATGTACAATGGCAGGTAGTCACAGAGAAATAAATTAAATGGCATGGTTTTTGCAGAGAAGACAATGAGGCTTTAATGCTGTTTGCTGTTATTATTTTTATAAAATAGGTTTTGGATTGAATAAAGGACAATTATGGAGGAAGGCATTTCCTTCATTTAGTATAAGGACACATAAACTTTCTCCCTCTCCAAGGATGTGGTAAACATCTAGAAGAATTTTTTGTATCTAACGATATGAAAGTTGTTTTGTACACCCAAAAAGGCAAAGGAAAACAACACTGGAGACAAAGGCAACAGGGTGTTTACTTAGAGAAGTCTTTGCAAATGCACAAGTTTCAATGACTTCAAAGTAGAACAAGAATTTATTGGTGTCCTTAATCCAGTGTAATCTTCTGCCTCTGACCTTGGCAATATTAGGATGTCCAGAGTTTCACATCCTTAGAAAACTCATCCAGTGCATTTGTCACAAACGTATTTTTAGTCATGTTTGTTTTGCTTTCCTTGTCTTCCTTTCTTCCTCTCCCTGCCTGGTCAGTGAAAGAAAGTTTTAGTTCCTTACAGTATTTGTTTGTGGCAATGTTAAATGTACAGTATATGAGTGCAGAGGGTGTAATTAGGAATATTGGAATGGAAGAACAAATCAGTTTCAGACTCTTCTCACTGCGAGGGCTATTAGAACACGAGTGAGTCTCAACTGTTGTGGTCTTCTCTTGACTGCACACAGTGCTGGATCCAGAGGTGCTAAATCATGTCTCTGTGCTTTGGGAAGGCAGGGTTGAGGAACAGCATGGCAGAAAGATGGGCCAAATAGTCTCATAGATCTCTAATTTCTGTCTCTTGGAGGAGGCAGCTATTAGCCTCCCACTGTAAAAATGTTGTCATCGTCACTTCTCAGCTGACTGTTCTGATGTTGGTGTGGAGGTCCTACAAGGTGGAGTTAATCTTGCTGAATCCTGAGAGTAGTGAGCAACTCACAGATCTCTGTGCAGATATACTAAATTTAAAAGTCACTGACTTCCAGCTGGGAAAAAGCTCAGCATAGTTATGTAGGATCAAATACAAGATGTCACTGGAAATGACAGCAGGAAAGCAGAGTGTCTGACCTCTCATGCTTTGATATTCATTATGGGCTGACTGTGGGTCTACTTTAATTTCTCATTGTTAGTAATTTTGGCCTTTGTAGGGAAGTATGGCTTAGGATCAAATGGCATTTGCTGTCTCTAAAAGTGGCACAGGCTTAACACAGCGCAGTGTTTGCACTACAGTAACTTTTACTTTGAAACTTCACCCATTCAACTCCTATGCAACAAGGGCGTTTCCTGCCTCCTTCAGGTGTGTTACACCTGCTTACCAACTGCTTTAATGAATGAAAACTGGGGAGAAAATACTCTCACCTATTTACACATCACCCAGAATGCCCCAATCAACATTCTCCAGGGAAAAAACACATCTGATTTCTGCTTATGAGTCTCTTCTGTCAATTAACAGAAAGTCAGTGGCTTTGCCTGCCATAAATCTGACAGTATCAGCGTGAGATTCTGCCCGCCAGCACTGTGTCCCTGAGCAGAGCTAGGACAGTGCATGTGGGGATGAATTCTGATCTGCTTGTTTATCTAATGGTCTTCCTTAACAAAGGTGTGACCTGCAGTGGTCACTAAGTGACATGTTCCATCTTCCATCTTCCAGCAACACTGTCCAACCCACTGTCCATCTAAAATAAATTATAGGAAATCAATTGGGTGGTGGCAACATGCAGGAGCCAACAGAGGCAGGTTCCAGCTGGTCATTCAGAGAGTGAGCAACAGCTTGGCTTTCCATTAGCTTTACTAGCCAGCATGTCAGATGCCAGCATCCGTATTGCTTTCTTTTTCATCAACTTCTGTTAAGTACTCTCAGGTTTAGATAGATCTTGGGGAGAAGCTATTTGTATCAGTAATCTAGAAGCAGAAGTTTGCAGTTCTTATGCCTGGAAGATGATGCCAGGAATGCCTCAAAGCAAGCTTATTAACTTTTGGTGTTACTGATGGATCCTCAGTGGCTTCTGTTTTATAAGCAGCTGATAGTTTCCAAGTTGGAAGACTTGGTTCTGTGGATATTTAGGTGAGGCTGTTGTAGTCACAATCCAGTGCTTTTGTTTTTTCTTGGATTCTTCATTCTTTCCTTTTTTTAATTTGTATTTTAAAATTTGTTATAAACATCCTTCTGTGCCTTTAGTTTATAAAAGCCACATATCACCCCTAGATCGAGTTTACTGCATGCGTATTTTAGAGAAGAACAGAGAAATCCTCACTACTGTGTCCTATAAAGACAAAGGATTTGCAAAAGCAGCTGTTCAGTTTTGCAGTGCTGTGCTCAGAACACACTTTAAGTGCAGTTAGTCCATGGAGAAAAGTAAACTGTTGCTTCAACATAATTCCATTACTCATTGTGCTGAATGCCTCATTACAAAAGGATGCCTAACATCCCTGGGAAAGTAATGGCATTATCAGCTTAAAGGAACTGTAAGAACAATAGCTTACCTTACACTTATGTAATGCTTGTTATTTGAAAATGCCTTGCAGACTTTGGTTACTCTTCACACGACATCTAGAACTTAGATAATTGTTATTGGATCTACAAAGCAGCAGAGGGCGAAAAAGGCAAATATTGAGCTTTACTTAATTCTGAGTATTATATGCGCATTCCATTATCTGATGTGGGTTTGGGTGAGACACAGCCTGAGGGTAGTGAATCTGTGGGTCATTGCTGTGGGGCCAAGTATCATCAAGGTGGCAGGAAGAAGGTGCAGAGCTGTCACCAGCTGTGAAGAACCTGTTAAGGAGATGATGGAGGTAGGGCTTGGATCTGCCCAGCTGACCAGAAAGGTGTGGAAATTTCAAAACCATAAACAACAAGAAGAGAGAAAAGGAAAGAGAAGGATAGGGCAAAGATTTCCTGAATAACTATAGCAATAAAAATGGACAGGGGTGCTTTTAGACCATGGAAGTGTATGCTATCAGAGCCACCACCATGGCAGAAGTGAGTGCTGGTGGAAGGAGGTGGGTAACCGTCCAGCACTGCCTGGGATGGCTGCAGTTCAGCCAGCCTGAAGCTGCGGAAATCCATAATTCAAAACACTGAGGTTTTAGTACTGATCAGTGATGGTAAAAGAAAAAACAGCTGGACTTGTGCAGTCCTGATATGATTCTGTTTCAGAAGTGTTCCCATTAAAGACGTGACTGCCATTTTTGTACTCTTTCCAGTCCCAGGGCCTCTCAGGACAGTGCTGGATAATTTAGCTCCTGATATCCTGTCAAACTGTCAGAGATCTCAAATTATTTGAGATATTAAGTAAGGAAGATAAAGGCAATGCTTAGGTTAAACCGTTCTCTTGAATGCCAAAATTAAGTGTGTGCTTCTAGTGACTTCCTTAATTGTTCTGCTAAAGTCCAGTGTTGCAAGGTAGATCCTTTATTATGCACTAAAAGAAACGATCAAGTGCACTGATCATGTTCTGATGCAGGCAGCAAAAGATATAGTGGATACTGAGCAACGCTGAATGCAGATGTGCAAGAAATGTCCATTCTTATGAACCATAAGTGCTCTGGCTAATGCTTTGTCAGAAAAGGCTGAAAGAAAAGGGAAGTAGAAGTAGTATATAGAAATGTAGATGTACTGTATAATGTTATGAAGTATAGCATATGGTCAAATGAAAAGGCGTGTCTATATTTATAACTTGATTATTATTAATCAGTTGTAATTTCCTTGCAAGGAAATGGCTCTTACAAAAAGAAGTGTAGTGGTTGCTTGCAGAGAGGAAGCAGTGCAGTAGGAGACATACAACTATCCTGTATGCTTCTGTGACTTGAATTTCTTTGGAAACCAGAAGCTTATGCTATTCCCGAGTATCTTGTGGGCAGGTCAGCCAGTGTTATCAGAAATTTGTCTCATTTGTTAACAGAGTCAAACATTGCACAGAAGATTTAGTGCATGTGAGAATAGGTCTGTGGCAGGGCAGAGAGAATGAGTTGGCTCCAGCCTGAGCTGCCAAAACAAGACGCTGCTTACAGGAGATCAGAGATACAGCTGGACAGGATTTCCAGATCTCCACTTGTTCTGCTTCTGCAGTGCTTTCAGGGCTTTTCTAGGTTTGTGGAGACTGATCCTACTTTTGCTTTGGGATTGGAGAGGGTTCAGTGCTACCCATGCTGTGAGCATGCTCACAGAAGCTGCATATTTGCAGTTTTCTTGTTCAATATTTACATGACTATTCATGATGAGACCACAGAAGTGATGGCTCATAAATTACCATTGCTTGGCATATGAATTAACTTCCCTTGGGTGGAGAAATTCAGACTGCTAAAAGCTGTTTTCCTGCATTCTTTACTTCTGGAAAGCATAATTTTCTTTGGATTCACTTAGAGAATGAGCCTGAAAAAGCCCAAACCTCTCAGTTGGAACCTTTCATGGAAAAGAAATGTGTTAATTTATAAGCCCTCTATATGTAATAAGAGCTCCTTTAAAATAATATTTTATATGTTGATTCAAGGATCTCTTTGGTGTGTTATTCCGTTAGCTTTAAAACTTGATTTCTTTCTGCTGAGGAATTCATAACTGAAAACAGGTGATTTGTAATATGTGTAGTTTAGGTAATGTCAATACCTCACAGGGATGTCTGTCTTGCCAGCAGATCTGTGCTGTGCAGCTTGCAGGCTGCATCCCAGAGGAGTTTCCTGAGCCATGAGTGCAGGGGCAGGGCCTCCAGCCTCAGGCATGCTCCAAGGAAAGTGGTTCTTCTGCCTCTAATCCTCAGTTTGTCCATATGACTGCAGCTTGCCTCGCTCCCCTAGAGTCTCCTCCGTGTACCCATTCTACTGTGACTGCATGGATCACTGGTGTTCATGTTGTCCTGCCCTCTTACCCATTTCCTGGCCTAGGTTTTGCCTGATACTGGCAGGTGGTTGCTTCTTGAGCATGCCGAATTGGAATGCAAGCTCTAGATGACAAGGACAGAGAACAACATGATGCTTATCTTTCTTTTTCTATTTTTTCCCTTCCTTTTCCTTTTCCTTCTCCTCTTAGAAAAGTTACTTTGGGTGTAGTGGGATATGCAGAGAAAGCAAAGCTCTGAAATGCTCTTGTGTAGTTTGACAGCATTTTTTCAAACAGACCATCTTTGAGAGGTAATGTGCAAAACTGAGGTCTTGCCTACTTTTAATGAGATTCCTAACTATAGTTACACTCATGGCTCAGAGCATGTGGACAGGTTGTTTTGCTTAGGTTAGCGACAGATACATGAGTTTTATGCCAGATTGTATTGCCTTTAGAAGTTGTACAGCGCAGTGCAGTGTACTCATTTTTCTCTGTGAAGGAACTGCATCCTATTTACCCTTTCATCTTGTTATTGAAACCCCAGTGTAATTTTATTTCTGTCTGTAGAGGGCTTTGATGTAACTTGACTCTTTGCATGGAGACCTCACTTGGAGTATTGTGCGCAGTTCTGGTGTCCTCAACATAAAAAGGACATGGAACTGTTGGAACAAGTCCAGAGGAGGTCCACAAGGATGATCAGGGGACTGGAACACATCCCATATGAAGACAGGCTGAGAAAGTTGGGGCTGTTCAGCCTGGAGAAGAGAAGGCTGAATGGAGACATCATAACAGCTTTCCAGTACCTGAAGGGGGCTTATAGGGATGCTGGGGAGGCACTATTCATTAGGGTTTGTAGTGATAGGACAAGGGGTAATGGGTTCAAACTTAAACAGGGTAAGTTTAGATTGGATATAAGGAAGAAGTTCTTTACTGTAAGAGTGGTGAGGCACTGGAATGGGTTGCCCAGGGAAGTTGTGAATGCTCCATCCCTGGCAGAGTTCAAGGCCAGGCTGGATAAAGCCTTGGGTGACATGGTTTATTGTGAGGTGTCCCTGCCCATGGGGGTGGAGGGGGGGGGATTGGAACCAGACAATCTTAAAGACCTTTCCAGCCCTAACTATTCTATGATTTCATGAGCCTATGACCTAAATCTGCTGTCACCTGCAGACTACTTTCATGACCACATCACAACAGTTGTTCTGCCTGCCAAATGTACTCCATGTCACTCCCCAGGAAGCCAATAAATAAAAGGTTTTGTGATCAGAAGGTGTCTTATATACCAAGGTGTAAAACTTTTCTCAGCTTTCATATCTTAAAAGAACCTAGGCAGCAGTATACCTCTGGAATAATGGTAAAATACATTGAAATTATCATATAACTCAGTTCAGAAATAATGAGTCCCATTAAAAAAACTGGTGGTGAGTCATCTGTGAGACAAATCTTAAATGTGATTAGCACAGCTGTCTAGATTTTATGCCACCTTATTTAATTCTTTTTTCTCAGACATTCTCTGTTGCATTTGTAGCGCTAATACAACTTCTGAATCTCATACAGGACCTAATCATGAGTATACATTAAAGCAAAGTACTGTTCCTTGTAAGGAAAAAAACCAGGACCCACATAACCTCCTAATACTCTGACTAATCAAAATTAGTAGTGGGTTTTGTGTGGATGGGCCTTGAATGTGATTATTCATGAATTTTGCTGGATGAAGCTATTGTGGATATTTCATGTTTAACACAAAACAGTCATTTTAATTTGTTTGTACTTAACTGAAAACCTACTAATCATGTAATTTAAAATCCAGCTAAACCTGACTGCTAAAAATCAACTTGAAATCTAAATGTCATCTAAGGAATTAATACTAATAAATATTGTGACACATGACGACTGGTTATTTTTGTCGCACAAGAATGCAGTTCATTTGTTCTTTCTCTCTTTGAATAGCTCCACAGGGGACACAATTATGAAGAAAGAAGCAGAGCTGATACAGACACTCTTACTTTTAATTAATGGATTTGAGTGGACTTCAGTTAAACCTGGTGAATCTCTGGCAAGTTATGAAAATGTGCCCTAAAGAAGCATATCTTTTAAGACAACGTACTTTTTCAGAAATTATAAAACAGAGTCACAGTTTTAATAACAACCATCAATTCAAAACTGAATGTCACTGGTTTATTTGTCTAGGAGAAAGTTATGAGTTCACCTCTGCAACATACTCTATCCACTTTTGCTCTGGACTATGAAAACTGCAACAAACAGTATTGTATTAACGCCTATGCCATTTGTGCTCCTCTAACATGCAATTATTGTTGAATATACACTGCTTGATGACTCTTACTCGCTTCCTCGCCCTTTCTCTTCTTTCAAAGGAAAAAAGTTTCTCATACTCTTCTTCAGCTGAACAGCCCAACAACGAATGTCCTATGATTTTACACCTTCACATGCTAGATGGGAGAGGCAGAGATACAAGGTATGAGCAAAGCTTCATTCAAACATCTACAAAGCCTGTTACATCTTTTTTCCTATTTTATGGGGAAGCCAGTTAGCAGATTTATACAGCCTCAGTTATACTGGATCCAGTTCTTGCATTTGACTGATATGTTTGTGTCTTCAGAAAGTCCTTTTCTAGCGCTTTATCATCTTTTGCAGGGAATCTGCATCCTCCCACCCAAAGCAGATGACTACTGTTTTGGCAGTGGTCAAAACACCTTATGGCTGTGAACAAAAGACTGAATATACACCCCCAAAATTGCAAACAACACACAAGTCTATCCAAGCACTTGACTAGTTCTAAGCAGTGGGCAACAAATAGCTATGAAATCCAATTTTTAGATATGCAGAAGATGAATATTCATCAAAGAAGCTGGTGATTGAATAAGTTCTTGAATCAGCTTAGCTCCTTTAAATGGTTACATTAAAACTACGAATTCCAAAGGTAAAGGATAATTTCAAAAGTTTTGCTAGGTTGTTTGTTTGTTGTTTTTTTTTTTTTTTTCATGTCTCTGGTTTAAAAGCTACTGGCAAGGCAAATAATTTTAAATAGCAGAATGGCACTTGTGGAACAGCGCAAGTACCAGGTTGAAATGAGGATGAGCGAACAACTATGTCAGTCATCATTTAGCCCTACTTGAATTTTACATTGCTAGGTAGAGTTCAGATCATGAATTCTTGTGATTAAATGCTTGAGGATTACAGGTGATCCTTCCAATTTCAGCTTCAGTAATGCAAACACTTCAGATTTTTGAAAGAAATAGTATGTATATACAAAAATAATGTGTACTTCTGTCATGGGAAAGGTGTAATGTTTATTGTCTATCTTTACTTTTAATGTTCATTTCTTGTATATATATTACTACACTAATGCAGAAAACATAGAGATTAATCTCCCCATGCTTAAACATCTTTCCCTATATGACTTGGTAGTCAATGCACAGCACTGTTTTTCAGCTGAGAACTGCTGTGGGAAGGAATGTGTTGATGGACATAAATGCAAGGGTCAAAGTCTTTAGTCCAGAAATCAATGATAAATGTAACGATAATTGAAGCAGATATCAATAACAAATTCTAGACTGTGTGACATGAAACAGAATGGGGTAACAGTATACAGAGAAAGGGAAACAACTCAATATAGAGACTGCTGAATGTCAAGGAAATCATTATTTGAAGAAGAGTTACAATTTGCCTGTTACAGAGCTATGTTCATGCAAGCTCTTTTGAAAGTAAGCTGGAAAATATGCAAAATTTGTACGAATTTGTAGAAGTTTGTAGAAATTTTTTGTTGAATCATTTTACAAAAGAAAAAAAAAAAAAAAGACCAAGCTTGATTAAACTGGTAACATTCCTGTTTTTTATTATGTTCAGTATGAGTCATAATATGAAATGCTTTGATTGCCTTCCCATTACAAAATTTCAAAGTAGTTCTCTCATGTATTGTCCCGATAGTCTTTCAAGCAGAAGTAAGGGGATTCTGACTGAAACAAAAGAAATTAAGCATGTATATTGTATATATGTATATATATATGTATATTGTGTGTATACATATGTAGTTTGAATTACTTATTTTCACCACTGGAGTATTTCAAAGATCTGAGTTAAGTAAGATTTTTGCATTTTTAGGTGTATCTTCAAAAATTTTTTTTGTCTTAGCACCTGATGTCTTTTTGCAAATGCCTATGAATTCAATAAATAACAATGACTTTTCTGTTAGCCATGTGCATTGCTTTTCACTGCAAAAAAAACACTTTCTAATTAGAACCCTCAAGTGCCTAGAAGCTATTAGAATAGACTTTTATAGTTCATGTCAACATTACCATTCCAGTCAAGAGCACTAACTACCCAGATCATCTATTCCAGTCTCTTTCTGCTTTTCTTCTTAAAAGCCTTTGGAAAGATTGTTGCATTTCAGTTCTGGACGGGGTTGGGTGGGAATCAAATTTGAAACTTCAAAGTATTTCACAAAACATCTTTCCTTTTTTCTTGTCTCAGAAGAGGTTTGTTTTTATGTCAGTTTCTGATTTCCAGATGGAAGTAGCTGGAAGGCTGTCTTGGAGGAGGCATACAGGGAATGGACAGAAATGAACACTTTCCATCTCATACACCTATCATGGAATTTCATAGACCAAGGACCTTCTCACAGAGAAAGCAGCAGGAACCTGGTAGAATACTTTTCCACTATTTGGAAAACTCTCTAGGATACTTTGGAATGAGACACTTCACTGCCCAGCTTCACTTTATTTTGAAGCCCAACTTTTTTCCTTTTTTTTTTTTTTTTAATGCACACTCTAGTGTATTCCCCTTACTCCAATGCATGCCTTTTGATATGTCAAATCAAAACAAACAATTCCTTCAAGTTATGTTTGAGAAAAGGGTGAGCTTTTCCCTCCACAGACTGCTTTTTCTAGAACTACCCAACATCGTACAAATAAAAGTAGCTTTTTTAGCCTTTTTTTTTTTTTCCCTTTATCACCCCTTTTAGTCCTCCATGTAATTAAAAAATAAGCAGTTGCAATTCAAGTAATCCTAACATACTAGATCATGCCCATCAGTTCTTTCACTTCACTGCCAAACCTATTATCAAGAAAACTTACTAATGAGGAAGTGTGCTTGCTAGTGGTGGAATAAAAATTAGCAGTGGCAGTGGCAAAATGTCAACTTTAAAGTACACAACATAACTTTCAAATGAAAAACTTTCTTATTTTCTTTTTGATCCTTACTCCTTATCCAAGATATAAATGACCTTGCTGTCAGATAAATACAGAAAGAAAAATGAAATCACTGGCATGCAGTAAGGCACTATGTGCCCTGTTTCCTAATATGCTTTGACGTAAAACAACCAAACTTCTGAAAAACAATTTTGGTTTTGGTTTTGGTGTGGGGTTTTTTGGGTTGGTTTTTGTTGGTTTTTTTTTTTTTTTTTTTTTTTTTTGTCTTTGCTAACATTTTTAAATACAACCTCACTTGAGAAGAACAGTAGCTATTGGGGAGTAACTCACAAAATAGAACCCCCAGGTCTTCACCGTGCACTCTGCAAGCAATTTAGTACCCATTCAACTGCAAAGTACGCAGTAAATTTCTTACTTGTAATATAATCAGGCTAAGAAATTAAAATGCAGTTGAATTTATCTGTTAAGGGTGGAGGCTGTTTTGTTTGGAGGTCTGAGACCATTTTACTTAAAAAGTGAACAGCAATATTTCTATATTATAAAGATTGTAAGGCCCATTTTTGCCATAAGTCTCCACTTGGTGTTTTTAAGTTTTCTTATTTCATAGGACAAGCATTGATCTCTTCTTCATTTCTATAAGCTTTTGGATGCTCCTGAGCACATTAAAAAAAAAAATAAAAATAAAAGCCTCAAAAATTTATATTTTGAAGTTAAAAAAATATTTATTTTGACATATTTAAAAGGAGTGAAAAAGTGAAGGAAAAAAACACATTCTTTGAAAAATAAACAATCTGTTTCTTCCAGAGCTAAGTTAAATGCATAAGGCTCAATTCTTCAGATCAGGCAAACTTCTAAGTTAGTCGACACAGCTTCATTTAGTCACATAGGCCCTTACAACATCTTATAAATGAGGAGTTCATATAGTGAGTATTTATTAACCAGATATAAGTGCTAAGTAAATGAAACAAGCATAAGAAGGAGGGTGTTTAAAAAATTTTGAGGAAGTTTTATATCCCTAGAACCTACTGAAATGTTTTGCATGGAGTTTAATTCAATCTGCAGTGAAGTGTTCCTTTGTCTTAGAAACTGTGTGTCTGCCTTCCCTCTTCTCGCATATTTACAGACACTATCATGCACTACATTTAAAGCAAACTTGACAATGACTCTCCATATCCTGTCAAATCACCTGAAAACTTCTCCTCATCTTATTTCTTGCCTCTGGAAAAGCCTCAGAGAACAAATGGGTCTTGTGGCATGCCTGAGAAATCAGCAAGATTCAGGCTCCAATGAACCGAGGCAGGGAGCAAATTCTGCAGTTAAGGACACATCACTGATTATGCCCTGACTCCAGCCCCTTGTGATTAAGCTGGGAGCTTGTTACCTTGAGCATGTTAGATGATCTCGACTGTCATGGTGTCATTTTTATACACCTCAATGCACACTTTCCCAGCACAGCTTGACAAGGACAGGTGTTATTGCTGAAACCATTTGCATGCAGAAGACACTACACCGGCACTGAGGTATTTGCAGCCTAATCCTCGTGGAGCTAAAAGGACAAACAATAAGCCTGTTGTTTTAATGTAAGAATGGACAGATTTTTGTGGATGAAATAATTTCTCATGCCTATGATGCAGCATCTGTAATTTTTGCTACTTTCTGCAAATTCATGCCTTTTTACATTTATAATAATTTATACAGCTGTTAGCACTACAGCATTAGAAGGACACAGTTGCACAGAAAATATGAAATTACAATGAAGATAGATTTCACTAAAAACTCTCTGAAGTTGCTCAACAGTCCACACCCTGCTAATCTGAAGGTTTTTTGTACTGGAAGAAACAACCTTTAAGAGAGTCCAAACCTGTAGTAATGTTCCATGACGTACGAACATTGCATCACTCAATACTGTAAGAAAGTGTCTGACATTCCATATACCTGTATGATCATTCAAATGTTTATACTGCTATTAGTAAGATAGAGCAATTAACATTAAAGGTGGAACAGCTGGTTCGTGGGAAATTCATTTGCTTCCAGACAACTCGTGTTTCCTAAAGTTTCATAACGCCTCAGAATGTTACTTCTGAAAAAAATTTAAAAAAAAAAATATTTTCACATGTTATGAATTTGTATATACTTGAAAGCACTTCCTATGCTTGCAGTTTGCTGTATGTATAATATTCCACATATCTATGAATGTAACTTAGCAGAAATATACATACGCTGTCAATATACCAAAACAAATTTGCTAGCTGCTATACCACCCATGCACTGATAGAACAAATAGCTTAATAATGGCACTCTTCCTTTCCACTGTAGCTCTACAATCATCCACAGTTTTCCTCTAGTAATATGCATTTTCACATTGGGATATTTAGTATATTTTAAAAGATAAAATAAATACACTGTATTCCTAAGAAATCAAGTCATCTCGTTTAGGCTCAGGAGTAAAGCTTCAGTGTTCAGGTTGTTAATGGGTAAAAGTTAACATGAAAGCTCAGAAGTGTACCTAAGTTTTTTTTTAATTTATAGTCTTATGGGCAGTAGGCATAGCCTGGTCCTGTCTATAAGACTACAATTTTGAAATAACTTAAGCACCTATTTATTTTATTCAGCCAATTCTTTTACTCAGTTGTCTATAGTCTAAAACTGACCTGCACTGAGACTGTGGAATTAGGTTATGGCAAAGAAAATGCTTAGGTAACTGTGCTCTAATTAAGAAAGTCAGTTTAAATGACAACATTATATGGTTTAAAAGTGAACTAATAAGCAAGCATATATACTTACAAGTGAGCCCAAGAACTCAATAGTTTTAATCTATTCAGGAAATATGAATACGCTTAATACTAATTTCAAATAGAAATATTTTCTAAATAAAATAAGTTTGTTTGTCATCATGTTTTTGACCAGCACCTTTATTCCAGTAATACTTCCATAATTACTTATAACCATGCCCTACAATAGATGTCTATATTTTTCCCTAAGAAAATTAGAAGGTATAAGATATACATAAGCATCATAAAATACAGTACAGATAAAATCTGCTGTCTGATTTATATTTTCTTATTAGGATAATGATTTGCATTTGGCACTTAGGGTGAATTAAATCCACCATAGCAACTGTTATAAACCTTTCTATAATTAAGATGAACCAAAGTATGTTAAAAAAAAAATGTTTCTTCTTAATTACTCTTGATAATGAAAATGGTATTTCAAAATGTGATTCTTTGGTGGTCATAATACTGCTGCTCATGCAATTTACAAAGAATAAATAATAAAGAAAAGTTATAGTCTGCTCAGCGTGAGAAAACCTGCCAGTCTTAACTTTGCAATTTCATTCCCTTTCAAGTCTTGCATAAATGAAATGTTCCTCGATGATCCTTTATTTCTGATATTGCATCTCAGTTGCATTTGTCTAACAGGTACCCCACAGAAATAACCTTAAAACACGTCCCTCAATTTCAAAGGAAAGGGAGAAGGCTGCTAAGAAAAAGTCTTATTTATTTGCAAAGAATAGCCAGAAAGAGACAGAAGAGAAAATTAAGTTTTAGCTGCGTGATGTTGACTGGATGGTGTTTTGTAACTTCTAGCTTTCAGGAGCTACTGCTGGTTCTAGAAATTTTATTTGTTCTCTATTGAGTTCTTCAGTTGGAATTGAAGACAACCAGGTTCAGACAGGTGTAAAGAGTAGCCTACATTCCCCTGTGCAAAAATGTTAATTGTGCCAAATATGTTCACTGTGAAATGTAGGCAGTTTTCATTAGAGATACAGTCATAAAGTAATAGAAATGTCATGTAAATAGGTGAGTGTAGAGCATGATTCTGGGTTTATGTACTGGAATACATACTCATATTGAACTATAAGTGTTTCTAAGGAAAGACAATGCTATATGAAAAAACAAAATAGTTAAGTAAATAACTTCTTGGAAATAGAAAGGGATAAGAAAGATATGTATGAAATAAAAATGTAACAGAAAAGAGGAAATCACAGAAGGAAAATATTATGAAGAATATCAAAAAGACAAACAAAAACCTTTCTGAGCAGTGTTTGAAGGACAAAAGTTCTTTTCTGCAAGGGTGGTGGGGCACTGGAACAGGTTGCCCAAGGAAGTTGTGAATGTTCCATCCCTGTCAGTGTTCAAGGCCAGGTTGGACAGAGCATTGGGTGACATGGCCTTATGTGAGACGTCCCTGCCCATGCAGGGTGGTTGGAACTAGATGATCTTAAGGTCTAAACCAAACCATTCGAAGTCTATGACAGCATTTGAAGCTGTACCAGTGGAGGTTTAGACTGAGTATTAGGAGAAATTTCTTCAGTGAAAGGGTGGACAAGTATTGGAACAAGCTTCTTGGGGAAGTGGTGGAATCACTAGACCTGGAAGTGTTAAAAAAAATGTGCAGATGAGGCCCTTAGTGATATGGTTTAGTGTCGGACTCAGCAGTACTGGGGTAAAGGTTGGACTTGATGATCTTAAAGGTCTTTTCCGACCCAGTTGATTTTATGAATCTATGATTCTTAGAAGCAAATTTGAAAAATTTGAATATAGAATAGAATCAAATACAAGAAGACTAAACAATAATATCTGCCATTTTGGAAATCTGTTTCAAAGCCTATTCTACTTAAATACTGAAAGACAGGATTATTTATTAGAAACCCCCCACCTTTCAAACATGAATTCTAAAAACTGATTAGATCCATTTTGGGAAAAAAAAAATATCAGTATGTGACATGTGATGAAGTGTTTTTGAAAGTTTTACTAAATCTTGTAAGATTCCAGAAAAAATAGACAAGGAATACATGATGGAAAAACATCACCAAATCCAATGATATTGGATTAAATGAAGATTAAATGAGTCTTAAATGAGGATGGCAGTTAAGAGGTATTTTCCAACAAAGTCCATTCAATAGGGACTTCAGCGTCAGTGCTGATGCTTTTTTCTTTGCCTTTTCTCAAGTTGCAAGTCCAGTATGATAAGCATGGGTTGAGAAATGCCTCCTGGTCTGGTTACTGATCCTCAAGCAAACTGACCTGTTCTGGAAGTAAGTGAACTAGTTTTATGTCATATGAGCACCTGCAGGCTTTAAGAAGGCACTCTACACATTTCACTAATGTTATATATTTTTTTAAGATTATTTAACCTTAAAATACTTTGTTAGCAATAATTTATTTTTTTTTTATAAAATGTCTATCAGCAATGTTCTATTCCAATACTATATAAGGCAGCTGTTACATTTTGACTATCAAGTTTTAAAGTTTATCTCCAAAGTTTGTAAGTGTTCTACACATAATATATCCGGGTTTTAAAATTTGCATGACTAGGTCCAACCTGATGTAAAAATATTAAACTAATTTCAAATTGTGGAAATGGTAAATTGTTTTTTTTTCTGAAGCACATTCAGATAACTGCTTTCTGGCTCTACTGAATTTTCTTTATGCATCTGTAGTCTTATTTGCTGGCATTAGTGCTAAGAAATATTTTAGATTTCCTGCAAAATCTATGTGGCAAAGAGTGGGTGAGAAGCTTACTCTTTTGTGAATGTAATTAGTAGATCTAAATTGCACATCCTGTTCCTGAAGTAGCCAGCTCTTTCAGTTTAACAAAAGAAGTTGGTTTACATAGATATATTGAAGAGATGTCTGAAAATAATAGCTAGAGGCCAAAAATAGCCTATACCTGATATCAGGTCATTAGCAGCAACTGTGTCTTCAAAGAATAAGGCAAAATATACAAAAGAGGCAGTCAAAATTTAAGTCTAATAACAGAACAAGGGAGAAATTAATTGCAGAAATCCCAAAGTTCAGCAGGGTTTTGGCTCCAAAATAGCCATAACCAAAATATAATATTCCACCCAGTTCACTTAGATAGGTAAATTGAAAAGTACTCTGGCTTATCCTGAAAAGAAATTCCACAGCTTTTAGGGTTAACATCAGAAAAACATTTGTGTTGCACTATTCAGCTCAACAGTACGAAGCATTTTTCTGTTTAGATTGCGTCCATACCTTGCAAAATCAAGAAACTAGAATTAGGCATTTCTGCTCTTACACGACAAGTATAACACTATACACCAGTAGAAAAATGAGTAATTTACAGAGTATTTCTGGTGCATTTCTTATTTTCTGTATCTGTAAATCAAGAGCAACCCTGCAGTGCCAAACCAGATATCATTTAAGAGAAAAATATAGTCCTCTTAATGTGACTTAAAGACTTCACGTGTCCAGTGAAGCTGGCAACTTTTGGTTTAACTTCAGTGAGAGCTGGCACATATTCACCATACCAACTTTGTAGATGCTTGTTTCTTATAAAAGGAAACGAGGATCTCCTTGAGCATATGCTTCCCATGAAAAGATATAGATTTGCTATCTAGATTTTTTTTGTAGCCTTTCTGTAAAAGGAGCAGAAGTAGGGACCTGTTTGAGACTGCAGTATATGACATTAATTTCCTGCCCAAATTTCCTGTCCATGGCTTAATATTTCTCTATTTATCATGCAAAGGTATAACTTTTATTATCTTGTGTGACTTTGCCTTGGCAGCGTTGGGTAGAGTCTATTATCTTTCCCAAGGGAACTGAAGGTTCTTTCCCCTTGTTGCAAGATGCAAGATGCAGCAACAACTTTGTTTAAAAAACAGCCTTTAAAACCTGTGAGATTTTTTGGAGGGCTGTAGTAAAGTACTACACATGAGAATTTTATTGTTTGTAGCTTTAGTCATGGAAATCAACACACATGTGGAATAACACCATCAGTTCATTAAGTGATTATGTATTTAACCTCACATCCTATAGAGCTCAAATAAATTGCTTTTGTATCTGCCATAAAAAATAGGTAAATTAAACAAAAAAAAAATAGAAATTAGAACTGGTTGGTATTTCATTAGGTGAAATTTCAAGGGCATTTTAAGAAGATTAAAATTATTTAGCTACATTAAAAATTTGGCTTTTTGTACAGTCAAAGAATCTTTTGGTGATACTTTCAAGTTTTCATGAAACTTCATTAGTCACTATTAGTTAGGATAAATGTAAATATGTATGTGTGAGATAACACTCCAGACTTAGAGAATATACTTTTTAGGTCTTAAAAAGATAAGAAAGATATTGGCAGCAGTTACCCCAAAATTTAAAAGAAATATTTTACTAAAAGCTACCTGGCAACAATTTTTACATCATGTCTTCTTAATATTCATTCTACTGCTGTAAGGGTGGCTTTCTTATTACCTGAACACAAATTTCAATTGTACAGGAATGAATTGCAGTGTTACAGGTTGGTAAGACATCCTGGGAATCTACCAACAGAATCCATCCAAGTACCTGGACTGATGTACAACTGATAGTAAGTAGAGTATTTGAATGAGAGATGTATTTTGCCTCAAATTTAAATTTGAAATGAAACCAAGTTCTGACTAGTCATAACTTTCACTTATTATAAGAAAATTATGTTTGGCTAAAAGTAGGAAAGAAAATATTGTACAATATTGATGTTAAATTTTATATTTCATAAAAATTAAATTCATTACAATACTTTTGTACATTTTCTTCCTTCTAGAACTTTGATTTTCTTTAATTTTCTTTTTTAAATTAACCAACCTAACAATTTTGTATGCACAAGTGGCATAATTTATTCTTCTGGTTCTAGGGTGTTTAGGAACATACTCTGCTTGGAGAGATAATGAAATTGCTCACATAAGCTATGCAGCTTCTTTGCTTCACATACATTCCCAGTGTCTGATAGTTAAGGAGTTGTTGCTGACACTGGCCCACACTTTTGGTTCTGACACAAGAAGTGTTGAAGTCTCTGAATATAAACTGCATTTGTCCTCCAATTAATGCCTAGAGACCTGGTGTATCATTTGCTGAAGATATCTTAGGGAAAGAAGATCAAATAAAAGTGACAGTGAAAAGTGGAACAAAATAGATGCTCACTAAAAATACTAGACTATTCTCCCTTAAGATGCAGCAGATGCAATCATTCATATTCACTAATTTGTATCATGATGCAGAGTTCTTGATTGCACAGCAGAAATGAGAAAATAATTAGTCATCTAAAGAAGATTTTGTATTTATTTATAATAACAGTATAGTGTGATCATGGTAACATTTTACATACAACAGTAATTAATGGAAAATTGAGTCCTGAAATCATAGAATGATAGAATGGTTAAGGTTAGAACGGACTTTAAGATCATTTAGTTTCAAACCCCCTGCCATGGGCAGGGACACCACACACAAAACCATGTTACAGAAGGCTCTATCCTACCTGGCCTTAAACTCTGCCAGGGATGGAGCATTCACCACTTCCTTGAATAGCCTGTTCCAGTGCCTCACCACCCTTATAATAAAGAACTTCTTGCTTACATCTAACCTGAACTTCCCCTGTTTAAGTTTGAACCCCTTACCCCTTGTTTTATCACTACACTTCCTGACGAAGAGTCCCTCTCTGGCATCCAAATAGATAAGAGTATATTTATTGCCTGAAAATTTGAGAAAAAAAGAAAAAATCCAACCCTTCTTTTCATAGATTTAAGGGTTGGGATTGTGGTTGGTGTTCTTTAATTCTCTTAAATTAGATCCTGTTTTGTTACTAAGATGATGATAACCAACTCAATCTGAAAATACTTAGTTACAATAGATAGATAGAGTGGTTTGCTAGTGGAAAATGACATTTTTTCCTTAGTCATGAATTAACTGGAATTTAATTTCTCTTGCTCTTAAATGTATTCAAACATGGGGTAAACTGACCATGATGCATGCACCTTTGTGTTGGAGAAATAGTTATAGGAATAAATAGATGGCAGTTATTCATAATAATCAAGCTAACCTTTTTTTGTATTAAAACAAAGAGGAGAGAAGCCTCCTGCGACTACTGCTAGAACAGTTCCAGGGACACTACTGAATGATGTGGCAAGATATAAAACAGATGTATTATCTTACAGCTGTAAGGTTTATAGAAGAAAATTATTATTTCCAATCTCATTTAAGTTGTAATTGAACTTTCTCAGTGAAAGATAAATTTTCACTAAATTGCACTATGGTATTTTGGCTTGCCTTAATACCATGTGAATTAAGCTCCTGAAATATTCCATTCCTTTCAGTACAGGGAGATGCACATGGAAACCTGAGCATTTAGAATTTAGATTTAAATTAAGTACAAGCCACAAAAAGACTCATCAAAAGTATGCTTATCAAAGAAAAAAATCTCAAACACCAAAAAGTGAACAAAAAAATCACAACACACAAACCTGTTCCTGTCCTCTTCTAAATAACTTGAAATTGAATTCCCTCTTCATGAAATCATTGTGAAACTAATTTTTTGTTTTCTATGGTTCACACATCAGATTGGAGAAGAAGCCTCCCTGAGTTCACTTTTTACCAAATGCTATGATTTCTCATGTAATTTCATCATATAAACTATATATTACTGTAACAAACCAAGCCACTTAATTTCTGATATATTAATTTGTTTAAGAATTAATAGCTAATAATCACTCTATTGTCCTCATTTTTTCACAGAAGTAATATCAGATACTTAAAATGTTTCTCCCTATTTCAAGAGAAGGGACTTCGAAACTTGTGATATATTTTGAATTGCAAATTGTGATTATGAATAAAACTCTACAGGGGTGGGAGCTGAGAAGGTTCTTAAGCAAATTTCTTTTAGACTATGTTTTCCATTACTTTATCATTTTTTGCATTAATCCCTAAAAAAACTTCCATTAATAACTGTTCTTACTGTACCAACCTGTTCTACCCTCATTGCAGGTCAGTATTGCCTGGGTCCTAGCTTGCTCCAGCAGCTGCCTGGCCAGCGTTAACGCAGTGAGACTGCAGCAGTGGAGAAGCACCAGGAACCCTGGGCTCAGAAGGGCAGGCAAGTGTGACATTGCCAGTGGAAGTCACACTTCTGGCAGTGCATGTGTCGCCCTGCTCTGAGCCACTTTATCTGGTGGGGGACTTAACCAAATACACAGCCCCTCCCTACTGTTCAGCCTCCTGCTTTATGACTGCAGGAAAGGACCAGATTTTGCTTGTAATGCCTGTTTTTCAACCTGCAAGTTACGAAAAGGAACACACAGTTTCTGAGTTTATCCTTTATTGAAAGTTCAATACACGGGTGACACAATCTGCCTCAGTCCCTCATTTTTCTGCGCTGTGACATGCAAAATGAGCCTTTGTAATAGAAAGTTCACCGCACAAACAATATGTGCATCTGTGAGTTAAGAAGCACGTGATATATTCCTCTTTTCACATTTCTTTTCACTCTCTGGTTAAGTTCAAGAAAATGAATTTCTGATGATTCTGTTTGTAAATCTGCCTCTGTGTTTTACTGGTAATTCCACAGCTGGGAGTAGTAGCTACATTTACCGTAGTAGCTTGTTATGTCACAGTTAGTGGTGAGCACAAAATGTTTTGATGGCTGAACAGCAACAAAATTCTTTTAATGTTTTTGCTCTTACTTATTTCAAACAAAAGCTTAGTTTGACCTAATTAAAAATGTTTTGACTTGATTTCATGTATTTGTAGCAAAAGGGAAATGATGAAAACGAGGACCTGCACTTCATGTTTTTTCATAAAGAGATTGTAGCAGTTGTCCTGTGCTTCTCAAGAACTGAAAATCTCAGGGCATCAACCAATGGTTGCACGACATTATTTTCCTTTCGTACAAGTAGGTTTAAATCCACATTATCTACTGCCCAGAAATATACATATATTACTGTAATGAAATATGGACAAAATTGCAGGTGTTCCAGCTGCTTCCTTTCTGTGCTTTTGTTTGTTTTGTTGGTCGGTTGTTTTAGTTTGGCTGGTTGATTTTTTAGAAATACACAGTAACCAGTTCACAGATATATGGGGTTTATGCTTAGATATTCTTCCAAGAAGGCAACAAAATTAGAATTATTTGTCCCTAGCAACACATAAGTTATAAAGTGCAAAAGTTTAACTTTGCCCAGTTCTTTGCTTCTTTTACTTTGCTTTTGCTTAACATGTCCAAAATGACATAAAATCTTGTTTCAGCTGTGATAAATGTCTTGTCTGACTTAAAATGGCATTTTTTAATTTCTTGTTCAGTTGGAGCAAAATTTACAGATTTTGCCTGATGTTTTGCCGCCAGAGTGAAGAACGGACTGCTGTGAAGGCTGTGTGGGAGTAATCCAACTTCTTTTACTTAGTCAATTGGAAGGGAAGGAGGAATAATATTTGAAGTTTTTTTTACAGTTAAGACATGAGTTCTTAATTTCTTAAGCTTATAAACATTAAATTTATGTCCCATTAGAGCTTTCAGAATATCCATTAATTTTGGATGTGTTAACATGTTATTGCATAGACAGAAATCCAATACTTCCCAGAATCTTAATAATTATCTTTGCACTAATAACAGATAAGAATTTCTGAGACACAGTGTTTTGTGCTATGAAAGGACCAAGTATTTTGCAATTATTGAATAGCAGTTCCTCTAAAATGTTCTGAATCTCCCCTTATTAAAAAAGAAGCTCCCTTAGAAGTCATAATATGATAATTCCATAGTATTTTAAAATAAACACACAGTTCTAGGGTTGTCTCTCACTCACAATGGCAAATTAAATTGTGATTTGCAGTATGGTGGTATTTATCTGATTCCTTAGGTCATACTTGCTCCCTTTCTGCCTCTAAAGTTTCTCAAAGCAAATTCTTGGATCCTTAGGCTAATTATAATTTCACTGCATGTTTCAAAAAAATCAGTCATCCCTCAGCTGATTCTGGTAGCAGGTTCTGGCAACTAGTGTCTAAAAGAGAAAAAGTATTTATTTTCAAGGAGACATATCTCTAAGAGATTCTATTTAGTGTAAAAATTGCCTTCTGCAGACCTATGTCTTACTGTAAGTGCCTCCACAGTTACATTGATTGTAAGAATATTGAAGTGGAATTAGCACTAAAAAGTGCAACGTTTTTTCATCAAATTACAGTATAGATCTTTTTGTGGAGCTGACAATCATGAATTGATAACACGTTAAGAAAAGGCAGAAATTTGCACAGTGAACAGCGGTTCCAAGTAAAGTTTCCCTAATGATCTTTATAACTTCTCTGATATGTAGCATATCATTAAATATTCAAGAAAGCAGATTACAAGTGAAGGGACAGAGTTCATTGACTCCTTTAGGCTCATTATTAATGTTAATGTTAACCTCAAAAAGGTGTAAAATCCTGCCGTGATACTGAGTGGTTAGGCAATAAAATGGCATATGGAGCCCAAAGACAATTAATGCAAAACAATGCTCAGAGGAGAAAACATTTCAGCTTTATATAGGAACACAGTGATGAGTTCCAAATTAGCTATCACCTCTCTCAGGAAAAAGATCTTGAAGTCTTTGTGGATGAAGATGAAATTACACCTATCTTGGGCCTCCAGTCTGCTCTGGTCCCTCAAAATAAAGGTAAAATAGAACTAGAAAATACATGGAGAAGTATAAAGAATGATCTGTATACTAACAAAATGGATAGATTAAAAATACTATATTTGAAAATGAGAAAAAAGTATTATATGATTTTTCCTATTTTTTCAAAGGGCAAGATGTAAAAAGTACCCACTGAAACAAGAAGTATATTTAGAATAATCCAACAGAAAAAAAAAAATCACACAATTTTCTTCCTCATTCTGTGAAAATTATTTCCACATTTTTCTTCTGGAAGATAAAGGGTTTCTGAAAGTTTTAGTTGAGATTCATGAAGAAACCCACTCAACTGTGGGTGTTGAACATGGTAGCACCCATGGAACAGTTCACGAACTTCTAATTGACAAAAGCTTTAAGAACAGATCAAGTGAGAATAACTGTGTCCTTGTTTTGTTTATCAGCTTTATCTTTGTGTGTTGCCTACTGCAGAATCATCATCTAGACGGGCACCTGAATCTGATCCAGCTTGTTAGGTTTCACACACTTAGAGCTTATCCTAAACAGGATTAAAAAAAAAAAAAAAATATTAAAAAAAAAAAAAGATGCCACCATCCATTACATCAAGCTCTACCAAAATCAAAAGTGTTTAACCTTTACCTACAAATGAAAAATGTACCTATCTGTAAGTGCAAAGTTTGAAAATATTATACTGCTGGATATGCAGATGCACATTACTGAATAGCAATGATTTAGTTCCTGCAACACATTCATTTTGATCTTTTTCAAGTGAAAGAAGGTCCCAGTGAGAAACAGGCTGATCCTTACTTCGAATTCAGAAAAGTTTCGAAAGAGAGAGGGAAGATTGCCTAGAGCCCTTAAAGCTTTAATGCTCAGATTCAGACCGTTTTGACTTAAGGGTGTTGAAAGATACTGCAGGCCACAGATGAATTGCAGAACAAGTAAAACAGAAAACTGATGTACAATTATGCATCTGCATTTACTGGATTTGAACTCAGAAGGGAACAAGTCCAGCTGAAGAGACTGCAACAATCAGATGGTACATGAAATTTGGTTAGCTCTGTTTGGCAGAAAGAGTAAGGAATTACCTGCATGTCCAGATTGGAATGTCTTGGGTTAATGCTGTTTCCAAAATTCCTCCTTGCCTATATATTACAGGAAAGTTTTAGAAATTAGTTTAATGATTTACAGTAATGCTACTCTGTATAAATATTACAAATATTTAAGGTGTCCTTGAAAAAAATGTAATCATCATTCCGCATATTTTTTTTGGATTAAATATTTTGTGCTAGATGTTGTGTACTAGTAATGTGGTTTTTTGGTTGTTGTTGGAGTTTTTCTTACTATTGCAAAATCATGGCTTTCTTTTTCATACTGGTCAAAGATATTTCTGCTCTGCTGCTTCCTTGGGAGATTTCATCATGCAGAATGAATTATATGGGTATCTCAAATTAGATTGGGTTTATCCCCTACATTGGCAGTTAATTCATGAATTAGGCTGCTTAAAATAGACTTCATCAACTAAAATACTTTCAGGACAAAATAGGGCCGTAATCTCTAAGTGTGCAAAACAAAAAGTGCCTAGTGCATTCATCCGACAAACAGGCAACTAATCTGCAGCTACAATTAGAAAGTTTCCAAAATCTATTTCAAAAAGTTTTAATTAAAATGGGTTCAATGAGCTATGGCTTAAAATGTTACTTCTATTTTCTTTTTTGAATATCGTGGGATTGCAGCATTGCATAAAACATAGAATGTGCTGCGCAGACTTTAAAGCACATGGAATTCTGACAGATGGACACACATTAACTTTGAAAACAAAGGAAAATAAAAAGGTGAATATGAATGTGTTACACTGACAAGTTCGTAACCAAACTATGCATCATCTCTGCACAGTTTTATACATCGAGGACATCCTGATTCAAAATGTCAAGTCCTTCAAATAAAAGCAATAGGAAGTTAGGACTCAAGTGTGTCTGAGAACTATTATTCAGTGGCTGAGGTCACTGAGGACAGGTTTTCTATATTTTCTCTTCCATTCTGCTCCTAACAGAAAAGCTGCAGTAAGTGAAGTTAAATCTTATTGTTAATATGGCATCTTAAAGTAGCTTAGCAAGTGGAACATGGTGGGATAGCTGAAATTTACTGAACTACAACTGAAAGGACAGTCCCACTGTATATAAAATAATTCTTAAATCTAGTTCCTCCTCTATGAGATAATGGCATCTGAAACCCTTCACCAAAATGAAGATGATTTTTACAGTGTAAGATAAACCATGATTACCCAGTCAGATACACATTTAATAACCTTAAAAAAGAGTAAATATTCCAAAATATTTTTCATTTATAATTTGTTGGTGTTCTGTCCATACTGAAAAACACTGCAGCAGTTATAAATCTGCTCTGAATCTATCTACCACAGCAAAGGTCCTTCTTTCAAACTTTTTCATAGCGGAATGTGTTGATGCATTTTTTCTCCTGCTTCAGTGCTAAGTAGTCATTTAAATCTGCTTTTAGTAACAAATAATTCTGGTTATTCCTGATAACCTCTAATCCTATTTCAAAACCAGGAAAACAGATCATGTCTCCTGCTCAGCTGGCTTCATAATGTAGTCCAACTTTCCTTCGATTCCACCTACCCTAAAGGCCTAAGAAATATCAAAGAAAGCCTACAGGGAATCAGAATGAAATATGCTGTCGTGGTTTAAGGCCTGCCACGCAGCCCACTCACTGCCCCCCCACCTCCTCCCTCGGCTCCCGGAGGGATGGG
>WYDI02027478.1:0-26780 GCA_009867235.2 Psittacus erithacus | reverse complement strand
GGCAGTGTTCAAGGCCAAGTTGGACAGAGCCTTGGGTGACATGGTTTAGTGTGAGGTGTCCCTGCCCATGGCAGGGGTGTTGAAACTAGATGATCTTAAGGTCCTTTCCAACCCTAACTATTCTATGATTCTATAAATCACACAAAATACAGACGGTATGAGTCCTGCATGTGAAGACAACAGGGAATCCAAAGTCGTGAAAGACCAACTCAAAATCACTGTGAAAATTTTCCTGTAAAGTTCCAGGGAACTCATCTGTAGTGTAAGACTTCCTTTGTGTGGGTTACCTTTATTCTCTAGTATTTCAAAGCAAGAAAGCAAATAAAATATTTTTTCAGTAGCTTTAGTTTCTATTCATCACAGAACAACCAAACCACAATATAAATGAAGTCAACTATCTACCACTTTATCCAGACACTTCTGAAAGAGATGATGTCATCTGGAAGTGACAGATGTCTAACAGAAAAACACCAAAACGCTGGTATTTTTTTCCCCATCATTTTCAGAAAATCCTCTGTGTGTAATCGTTAAGTATCACATTTTTTAATATATTCCAGCACAAGCAAACCAACAATGTAATTTGTTAATGGTCATTCCTTACTGCTAAGTTCAAATCTCCAGCCTCCTTCAGGGCTGATTGACCGTCAATGGCTGTGTACTTTTCAGACTGCAGAGAGTGCAAACACAGCATATTTGAGCACGGGTTAGGTTCCTCTGGAAAAAACTGATTTCAGACATCAAGGCAACTTCTGAAGGTCATACTTTTATCTGTTGTTACATATAAACAACATTTGTAGCTACGGACACAAACACAAGGAGAACACTTCTCACTCCGAAAGCGACCACTAGGCAAGCTCACTGTCCACATTTTGTATGGCTAAACTGTGAATTTAGCTCATTACGACAGGTTTTCAATCCAAAATCTTCCAAGTACCAGCTGGCATCCCAACTAGCCATCTGAATGACTAGGAATAGACTAGGCTGAGTTCAAAAACTGAAACTGCTTTTCACTCATGGAGGTAGCACATTTCAATACTGGCTAATGAACTCTAACATTAGCCTGAGACCTGAAACAGCCTTAAGCTGTTCTCTAAATAAAGTGTTATAGATTCCAAAGCTAAGATTTCAGACTTCATAAACACTGTATTCATATTTTAAAAGTATAAAAATACACCAAGGGAAATGGTGAGTCAAAGTGCTATATTTTATTAAACTTAAAAGCTCTAATTTGCAAGATGCCCCTTTAACTTGGAACTACTTAAGAAGTAAAATACTAGCCCCACAAAATAAGGCATCAGAGAAAAAAAGAACACATCTTGTCTTTGACAGCCACATAAGGAGAGTTTAGATACTCATCTACCAACTACACATTATCATTAATATTTGTAACCCCATTTGCCACAGTAAAGGAAAAGAACTACTAAATCAGGAACACCAGAACAGAAAATAAGTTAAGCATCCATCAAATCTACTGTTCAAAGTTTGTGTAAACCTTTCATTCTTGTATCCCTCAAGCCTACCATTTACCTGCTAGAAGCTGTTACTAAAAGGACATTTGTTCCTTTAAGCATGGAAAAAAATACTGAGCTTGCATGAATTTGAACAGTTGTTCGCTAGAGATCCAGTTCACCAAATTATCTCAAAGCCTGTGAATTACAAGTTATGCAAGAAAAAATGACAAAGGTAATTCTTTGTACAGCCCTTGTATTTCAGGATCAAAATCTTAACTGGCACTAAATACTCTTGTTTCTTGTTTCTAACTGGGAGAACTAGTTCACTCTTACAACTTCAAGTGTTTTTTCTCTGCCTGTAAGTTCCCTCTGCTTCACACAGTACACAAAATCCATACATCAGAAAGCCTCAAGTTCTTTGCTTGCACTGATTCCAGTGATGCTGTTTTGAGTACATGCTGACAGGGTTGGACTCGTTCAGCCTGGAGAAGAGAAGGCTCTGGAGGGAACTTAGAGCAGGTTCCAGCACCTAAAAGGGGGTTTACAAGACAGCTGAAGAGGGACTTTTCACAAGGGCATGTAGTGACAAGACAGTAGGCAATGGCTTTAAGCTGACAGAGGGTAGATTTAGATTAGATATTAGGAAGAAGTTCTTTACTGCGAGGGCGGTGAGGCACTGGCACAGGTTGCCCAGAAAAGCTGTGGCTGCCCCATCCCTGGCAGTGTTCAAGGGCAGGTTGGACGGGGCTTTGAAAATCTGGTCCAGAGGAAGGTGTCCCTGCCCATGGCAGGGGGGTTGGAAATAGATGATCTTTAAGTTCCCTTCCAACCCAAACCATTCCATGATTTTGTGATTCCATGAACACAAAGAAGTAAGAGTCCAGCCCTGGAAAACACCCTTCAAAAAATATTGGATCAGTTGAAGCACAAGGAAAGAGAAAAACAAGAACTGACAAAGATCTAAAAACTTATGACCTGTCAGGAAAGATCGAAAAATTGGGTTGGTTTTTTGTTTGTTTGTTTGTGGATTTTTTAAATCTGAAGTAGGGAAAACTAAGGGGAGATGTGAAAAACAGTCTTCAAATATGTAAAATGCTTTTGCAAAACAAGTTAATAAATCAGCTTTTCTGGGAATAGGAAAAGAACTAATGAGTTTAAAATGAGCATATGTGCTTTCAGCTAAGCTCACTTTTTAATACAAAAGACAAATAAACACCAGAATAGTTACTCAGGAAGTATGTGAAACCACCAATAAGGCAGATCCAAAAGAACAAGTACCAGCTAAGAACGGCTTTCTTTAAGTTATCCTGCCTTCAGATACAGAGGTGACCTAGATTACATGTCCAGAAGCTTTCCAGCCTAGTTTCGTAGTTTCATTAATGATTACAGATCTCCTTCATTCACCAGCACTTAAGATGGATTGCACCTGCTTCTTTTGAGTAGTACAAGGAAGCAAACAACGCAAATAAAGCAAACAATGTAAATAAAGCAAAACTCCAGACTCTTGCACCTTTGCCCAGCAAATCACATTCCAGAAGAACAACTGTACTACATGAATAGGTAATACAAGATTATATGATGGAAGGCATAGTTGGAATGTGTCTTGCTATCTTACAACTATTTACAACTATAAATGCAGTAATAAACAGATGATTACCTAGCCAGAAGTATTCTACTGAATAGTCTACATTTTTTTATTTAAAAGCAACCATACTGCCTTCAACCTTACTCAAATACATGTGTTTTTTTCTTTCAGGTTATTAGTAGTACTGTAGATGAGAAGAAATTCACTGTATCAAATACTATGTAGATGCAGGGCAAAAAAATAGCTGAGGAACTTAAAGCCAAGACAACAGCTGAGTACTGGAAGTTAATGAGTGATGCTGTTTAGATACCAGGCATTTTTTTCTAGAAAAATGTTTACATCCATAAGCCAGAATGGAAACTACCACAAATTACACTGGAAAAATAATGTGATACACATAAGCCATTGGTTTTGACACAAGCTGACAATCATCAAAAACTGGTGGTAACGCCAGCTGGTAGCTATCATATGCTTGCGCTGAATGAAAACCCTGGGTTTTTTCAACACATCAATATCACAGTGGCACTATTCCCTGCAGAAAAACCAAGATTGCAGCCTTGACTTTGTACTCTACCTGCATTGTGCTAAAACATCACTCACAAGGAGAGCTGCTTCAGGAAGCCTGTTTCAGTCCTGATTCACTTCTTGACCTTAATGCAAACTGCCATCTGCTCAAGAACTGAACTGAAAACTAGATATTTCAGCAACTTGGTTTTCATATCATTAAGCAGTGCTTTATTGATGATAGCAGCACAAGTCTCAGTGCTGATGTAAGAGCTCAATAGAAGTCTCTTTTTCTCCCCTAGAGCTCAATAGAAGTCTCTTTGTCTCCCCTCTTCTGCCTGGGGTAACAAGAGGTATATGCTTTGCTGGAGTAATAACTGCAGCAATATTAGATGATTATGCAGGCAAAAGCAGCCATGCTTGGCTAAACAAACACAGCCTCATACTCTCTTACTTGGTAATGACGTTTTGTTCAATTCAAAGAACATCCATAAGCTGTTCCTGAATTCCAGTTAAGATTAAGAGGGCAAAGATCTCCATGTGCATTAGGAGGTTATTTGTACTAGTATGCATCTGTATTTAAAAACTAAGCCAAAAATAGTGTAATTTTGATTCCTGTTACTACAGTAAATTATATAAACAACAGAAGTGTAGTTAGCTCTTTCCTGGAAAGAGTACCTTTGGCATATGCCTAATTGCCTCTGTTCATGCAAAGCTCAGATGTCCCTGTTGAGCAAGGGGGAATCAGTTTTTGACCAGATACTCATATCAGCAGCATTTGACCCGCGCTTACAGACCTTGGTTGCGCTGAAGATAAGTGAGGCAGAACTGGTAATTTGCATTGAATTGGTAAGCATGCATACCAACAGACAAGAATTTGCTTTCCTTCAAATATTCTTCAAGTGAGCTTGTACTTTGGTTTCTTTTGTTGTAAAAGGAAAATAAGTGTACCCTCAGAGAAAGATGGAATTTCAATAATTAATATTAATAGGTCATCCAGACAGTTTGGGAGGAAATATCTTTTTAAAAAAACCTAGAGCATTACTAACATGATTTATGCTCACTTCTATTTCAAGCTGCCTACATATTTCTATCATTCTTCAGTTCCTATTGGCCATAACTGAAACAAATTTGAAAAATTCCTTCCCTTGATACAAAGCCCAAAGGAATTACAAGACCAACAAGAGTTGATAATAAAATTTACTGCAGATACTCCCTAAAATTCACTCCACTGTCTAGAACCATGTTAACATGAAAACCTCTTAACTAACTTAGGAACCAACTAAAACTACAGACAACAAACCAGCACAAGGACACAGCAATATTCCTGAAGTACAGAAGTATTACACAACCTATGAAAACAATCAAATAATATATTCTGCCTTTCAACTACCTGTTAGTATCACAGCATGGGTAAAAGGCTTATAAAGCAAAGGAAATATACTTTTGTGACGGAAAATATACTATCCCAATACTTATTCTGACCTAACTTTCAAAGTTAATGTACCATGCCAAAATATTTACCTTGCTGCTGTTTGGAGGAGTGCTAAAAAACGTCTTTTCTTTTGGCAACTGGGAAAGCAGAGCATCAGCAGAATAAAACCTCTTTTGTTCAAGCAGTGGATCACTTTTGCTTTCAGAAAGAAAGTGATGCAACTTTCCAGATTTATGGCTTTCTGGGACATCTTCAATTATTTTGTAAGAAGTTATGTATAATCCGGTTTCTTCATGGTTTTTGCCTAAAAAGTGGACAGCAGAATCCAAGCTGGCTGCTTTTCCATAACAAAGACCACTAGGTTTCTTCAGGAATGCTAATTCTCTCCTGTTACCATCCTCCAAATACTTCTTTTTCCATGTACAGCTTTTCTCTGAATTCCTCTTTTCTTGCTCCTTTAACCATGCCTCTGTTTCATCAGTCTTGGTGAGCCTCTGATTATCACCATGAAAACTGTCCTCACAAAGAGAATCACTCTTTGTTGCACCCAGTAAAACTCTGGCTTTAACAAAAGCAGAAGGGTCTCTACTCACGGGCAGAGCATTACCAGCCACTGTCACTCTCCCGGGGAAGGAATCAGGCAATCCCACATCCTTGGGATGAATCTCGATGTTTTCTGAAATCTGCACTTCATATTGGCTTTTTTCTTCTTTTTCATTAACCTGTACTGAATCTGGTCCCTCCTCGGTTGATTTCTTTCTCCTTTTTCTTCTGAAATATTTTCTTTCAGGGGAATGTTTAGTTGGACTTAAGGGAGCTTTGGCAGGATCTAAACACTGTTCTTCCTTTTCAGCCCTCACACATCCACAGACATTCCCCATTTGGCTTTCGGTAACTTACAGTTGCACAGTCTCATTCGTTCCAGTATATTTACATACACTTAAATCCTTCTCAGAAAGTTAAGAACACCGTTTGCGCTGTAATTTCTTCCAGGCAGCCTGTCCATCCTCCTCAGTTCGTAGCCATTTTGCTCATGAGAAATGCACACGTAATAAACTTTGTGGCATGCTGCCCAGGCAGGGCCTGTGTCTGATTAGACACTGTGGCTTATTTCTGGCCACCAATCCTCTTAAATAAACATCATCGCTCCAGAATTGGGCTGTAATGCTGATGGCCTTTCACAGAGATGACATAGCACTTATGAGCAATAGAAAATTCTCGCATGCATTTTAACTTCCTGTTTCATAAAGTAACTTGAACAAGATAAAGTAGAAAAATATGCAGGAACCTTTGAAACTATTAGCTACACTCCAAATCCAAAAGCAAGCAGCACAGCAAATAGCAGGGATTTAGTTCGGAGATTTGGTTTGCGCTTCAGATGTTTTTATTACGTATCCAATGATCCACAGAAAGGAAGATTAAAGAGAAGGATCAGAGATTGCTCTGACAGCTTGTTGGGAGCCAAATTTTTGTATGTAGAGTTTTCATAGCAGCTGATGTGATTTTTCACCGATTTGTCAGCTATAAATAACCTGCTGCTTTACTACTGTCATACAAGCCTAACAGCTTGCTCAGGACAGTGGTGCTGTGTACTGGGGGCTGGAACCTCACAGCAGATTCAAACCTTCTAGCAGATAAAGGTGAAACAAAACCTAAGAGCCAGTCTGCCTAGAAAATTGTTCACAAAGTTAATGTTTATAAAAATGGAGCTTTACCCTCCTTTCCATGCTCCTGTCCTATAAGGATGTCTGTGTAGCTCTGAATATAACAACCAAGAAGCAACTAACTGCACCTGAAACTAGGCAGAAATATACAATATTAAAATGCAGCCAAGTATAACTGCCAGTGTACTTTGTTTGGAAAATATCTTTTTAAGCTTCCACTTCATTTTTGTTACTGATATGCAACACCTATTAAAACCAACAGGGGTAGATGTGCATGGTTTCTTATGCTGAGAAAGAATTACCAAGTGACTTGCCAGGCATTATCAGGTGCTACCACTGAGTTTCCCTTGCTTATTCAAAAAGGAATTGCAATAATGAAACACAGAGACTTTATTTCCAGGGACCAGTTCCAGTGAAGCGTTCTATGATATTTTACTGACAGGATCTAGAACGAGTAACACAGCACAGAAGTAGGATCAGCCTTCAAAGAATTTCCAAGAATACTGATGCTCATTGCAACTTACGACTTTCAGGGCGCTGGGGCAAAATTTTATGAGAGTGCTTAGAAATTTTGTACCGTAATGCTAAGGGACTAGAAGGCTGTCACTGAATACTGTGTACCACTGACAGGCAGCTACATACAGGTACAATGCTAACATAATTCTTTTCAAAGTAGATGTTTATGCTATGACCACACTCTTTCAATCTGTATTTGCCTCTGTTCTATGTTTAATATATGGGTGTGGGTGTGGTTGTGACCTTTGCTCCCTTTACTCACAGTGAAAAAGCTGTATTCTAGTCAGCTTAGAAAAGCGACTTTCAGCCTAGGCCAGAGGACTCACTGACTTAAAACATCCTTCCACATGGGACTGAGATGGGTCCTGACATGGCCTCTTCTTAATGAGCAGAAAAGCACATTAAAAATAAAACAGTCTCTGTAAACGACATCGCTGTGTTTGTACAAACAAACAGCTTTTATGCCTGAAAATACACCTCTCTCTCATCATAAAAGATCATTCAGGATTTAGCAGTGCAGCGGACTGAGACTGATATAATTTCACACAGATATAGCTTATGTTTTAACAACAATACTTCTTGTAACAATAACATATGGTTACATAGATCACAGGCTAATATTAAAATATTACATTATGTACTCCTATAAAAAAATTGTTATCTTGATAAAGCAGAAATTATGTAAAATACTAAAAAGTATCCAACATTTGGATGCACAATTGCAAGTTTTCATGCTACATTAAATGTCCAATGGAAAAACATGTTAAAGATCATTGGTAAATACTAGCTAGGAATAAATGTATTCCAAATATATCTCTGCAGATTAGTAGCAGTATTTGTGCTTTTCTATCTTCCTTGAAATAGGCAAGAAAAATTGTATATTGGATACTTAATAACCAATTTAACAATATTAACCAGCTGTTCCTGAGTGAAAAGGCTATCTCCTCTCTAACAAGAATTCCTTCTGCTGTTCCTTGTTTTTCCACGAAGCAAAAAGTAACTTTACAGTCACTTTAACTTTCTAAGTCACTTACACTCTTGAACCAAAGAAAAGATAAAGGACAAAAGAACTGACAAATGGTATTTGTATCAGTTATGAGGGCTTTTTATACAAAGAATCCTATGCAAAATCATATTCCATGTTAAGGGAAAATGACAAACAAAAGTGTGCATAACTAAAGACAAAATGACCACTAACTGAAGATCTGTAACATGGCAACTTTGTTCTTTGCAAGGGAAGAAACAGACATAACAGGATTAAACAGCATATTCAGAAAGGGGAAATTGAAGTTTCTTCTAAAACCTGTCTACTAAACCAAAGAAATATGATGTTCTAAAGCATCAGAAGAGACTGCCACTGAAGCCTACAAGAACCACTACAACACAGCAAAGACCTGACAACACCAGTAGCTTTGTCTCAGACATCTGACTAGACCAAAATGGAAGCTCAGTGCTGGCTGATGTTAAAGATCCAGATGATCAGAACTATTAAAAGTATACTATAATTGGCTGTAGTGGGGTTTTATTTGGTTGGTTGGTTTTGGTTTTTAAACGAAAAACCCAAATGCACAAACTTCTACCCACCGATGCTTGAAAGCTTTAAAAGGACATTAGTGAAAGCCTTTTTCTGGCCACATAAACCCTTAGGAAATGTAACATGAATAAAGGATTAGACCAACACTTGTCTGCAATTTGATCTTAGAGGCTGCTTAATCACAAATAAGAGGTTAACATTCAGACATGGCAAACAAAAGATTAACATTGAGCCATGAAGTAGCTCATGCAGACTTGTATAGGTTTGCATTCAACCATAGGTTTCTGCAATTTATCAATCATGTCTGTGAAATGCATTATGTTCTTAACATGGGACAAGTGTATTACATGTTATATTGGCAATGTTGTTGAATATCTGCGTATCTGTGAGTCTGCAAACCACTGAAACCATTCATCCTTTGTACACTGAACACTGCTAATTTATGCTCTATCACTTGGTTCCTTTAGTTAGCAAATGTAAGGGAAAGGTTACTCCACTTTGCCAACAAAACTAAGCCCAGTATCTTTTATCAAAAGCCTACCAGGAACGCATTTCAGGTAGTTTTGGATCTAAGATCCCTTCCCCCTCTTCTTTCGTTTATGCAACACAGCAAAAGTAATGGAGCATTTAGTATAAATGGGACGTGTCATTTCACGGCACTAAAACAGCATACCAGATAACCAGCAAGCATTTTGTTGTACAGCCCATAGGTCACATGCAAAATGACAGAGATAAACATAAGCCAAAGAGAAAGTGAAAATTAAAGCAGCACAAGATAGAGAACAAGTTAAAAAATAAAGCCTTGACAGTACAAACAAAGGGTTATATTCAGAGCCGTCTGAGCTGTGGACTGGCAACCACTCCTCAAAATCTGAAAGTACTGGTCAGCTTTCAGGTACCACTGAGCTACTAGAAACCAAAACCTTGAATGGGAGCGGTTTTATATCCAGTGACATGGCTTACAAAACCAGGAATTTGCTCCTTGTTAGTGGTTTTATGGGCTTAAAGACAAAAAGAATAAAATGGATGAGCTAAGTGCTCATAAAGCTCATCCTGCTACAAATATGCCACTATTTGTAGAGATAAAATCTAAAAATGACTCCGCAGTGAGCCTTAATGCCTCTCATCCTTGCTGTGGTTCAGATGAGACCCAGAAATTCCAAGAACTCTATATCCATTTTCTCACCTGAGAGACAGCATTTTTTTCTTAAATTGCTGAAGAATTCTAGAAAACATAACTAGGAGTTCAGCTGAGGGATAAATTACAGGAAGAGTGTACCCCACTAAATGCTGAATGATAGGTCTGCTGCAATGGCTACTGAATTGCAGCGCCCGGGTGCAATACAGTTTATCCTATGACCACTTATAGCCAGAGATTAATTAGACAACTGGCAACATAGCTCCATCTTTATATCTCTGAGAAGATCAGACCTTGAACTGTTCTAGCTATTTTAAAGCAGAGGCACATTAAACTTCAACCTTTGGGTTCCAAGGCTACGGCCTTCACGCCAACACATCTAATTACTACCCTCATTCCAGGTTTGGAGACCTAACTGCAGTAAAGGTTATCAGGAACTTGAGAAATGGCTGGGTAGCTGCCCTCAGACAAGTCATCTACAAACAAATCCACCCTTCCTACTTTTTTGCCCAACGCAGGTAAAAGGTTAACTACTGATCTGCTGGACCAGATGAACCATCTATAGACTGCTTTGGGGCAGGCTGATAAAGAATGAATTTTGCTCACTGGCTTATGAGGAAACGGCAGCAAAAAAAAGTATTTACTGGTTGACAGGAGAAATGTGAAGAGGTTACATGTGTCCCAAGGAAGCCTGAGAGAAAGCATCCATCTGGCCAGAGAGATATGACTGTACTGTAACACCCGGACAAAAACGCTACTGACTGGAGCCTCAGAAAGCGGCATCCTGAAAAGAGGCTGGACAGCAGGGAGCTTGGGAGAGTGGAAGAAAAAGTTGGCAGTTCCTGAGTTGCAAAATGATGGTGAAATTGAACTGGAAAAAGTCACTGAGTCATGACTTAGAAGCTCCAGAAATTTCTGCAGGTCTGAGTTCACAAAGGCCTAATTTTGGAGGCCTGAAAATTTAAAGTTGCAGGTTTTGCTCTGTTTTCTCATGTTTTTTTTTAATCAACTGCAAATTAGTCTAAATATATTACACTTGTTAAATAAAGAATGATTGCAGTGGTTAGAAAAGAAGCGATCACCAATTTTCACAGAAATTATCTTCCTAAAATTGTGGTTACTATTCTGCTTTCATTTATAGCTGCTTATCTCCAGTTTCATCAGTGGAAATATACTGGGTGTTGAAGAAGGAGCCCATTCAAGTATTAATTTGGATATTTATACATATAGCCTATAATTATACAGAATACTCTAATCTGATTTAGCATGTTCTACAAGTGCCAGGAAAATAACTGACATTAGTTAAAGCATTAGGAAAATAAATTTTTAAAAGCTGCATGTTATTAAAAGCATGTGAAATGCACACATTTAAAGCTTGCCTAAATCCTAATAACATACATGTCTCAGAGATTTTCAATACCCACAGGACAAATTATTTTCTAACAACTTAACAAACTACTGGATTTCCCATTCCACCTTTTTGTGTCTTATATGTAATTACTTTGGACACAGGAGAATTTCTGGACTTGTGCAAATGCAAAAGTCAGTGGTATAACTCCGAACAACATTTATATTTATTTACTCATGGGTACCAAGTCACAAAGCCATTACATCTCTAGGCATAATTCAGATGCAAGAGAAACGTAACCCTCAAAGTTATATCATCTTTCATCTTTGTTCATCATGTCTTTCCCCTAAATCATTCCTAAATTCCTTCCAGTACTCAGAAGGGTTTTCTACTTTGAGGAAATATTATCGTTCAGATAAGTGTCATGACTCAGAGAAACAAGAAGCCATAAACAACAGCCAAAAAAAATACCTGGCATCATGACTACCTCCAAGGTTGCACTGTTATTAGAATAGACATAAATGATAGAGCAGAGGCAGTAACATCACCCAGGAAACAGCTCCTTATACTCACTATGAAATTAACTACTTCTACAAATGCTGAAAAATTTAAGAAATAGTTCAGATTCAGGCACCCTAACGTATGTGTCTACATGTTTGAATGCTGGCTAGGTCTTGAAGAGATCATCTTTTCCAGTGGAGGCAGGATTTAGTTTCCTAAATATGGGCTTCTAGAGGTCTTTGAAATATTCGGCTATATACCAACTGGCCTCCAGCTGCAGGTCTGGAAAAGCATAGGTCTCTCATACATCTGGTGTCTCATCAAAGAACTCCACATGCATGTGCTGGATAGTCTAGCACACCTCAGATGTTACTCAGATGCTGCCTGTCTTTATGAAACTAAATCAAACACCCTGGAGATCTAGTTAGTAAGATCAACGCATCAACAGCAATGTTTCACACCCTGAAGTAGACACACGAGAAGAAAGTCAACTGACTAGAACTTAAAACTATCTGAGATATCTACATGTGGATAGCATATACCCCACAGGACCTAAGGAAGCTTCCTTCTTACTGCATATGCTACTGGATATGATATGTAATCTCAGATCACACTAAGTACTTATGCTAGACAGCTGAACAATTCAGTAGGTACTCTATGCTTCTACTGCAAGTGATGTGATTTGCTCCATCAACCTCACCCACTGTATTGGACAGGCCTCAAATCTATTGCTAAATATCTTTACCACCATTTAAGTTGCAGTTTATCCTGCCTGATCTGTGCCTTCCCAGATAATACTGGGGTTCCCATAAGACCTACGTCATATTTCTCATACTTACATGGGTGTCTCATAAATTCCAACAACAGAGATGTTTATGTTTGGTAAAATGAATGAGTCTTTAGTAGCCGGTTAGTTGACTCACCCTGTAGGCTATACTGGCTCTGTAGACTAAACCTTTATCGTTCAGATTATCAGATTATAGGGGCAATTTGAACACAATGCATATAAACACAGCTCCCCATAAGCATCTGGATTTAGGTGTCTTAATTTCAAACTGAATCTCATCATAACTTTACTGATATCTACAGGATTACTCCATGCATAAACACAGTTGCTATCGTGAAGCTTCATCCCTTTGTGAAGACTTCTGTTAAGTCTTTTCTGTTCAGATTTTTCCCTCATTCATAATCTAAGTGAAGCCAAAAAGCTGTGTGAAGTGTATGCACACTCTTTGGAACTGCATTAAACATTCTGAATCCAAACTGGCCGTATACAGGTGTCAATGAGACCAAGTCATTATATACTTCAAAAGAAGTGGCATACAAGCAAATGCCAGGCTAGCACAGATTAGCACAGAGTGTCTCTTAGGTCACTTTACAAATCCCTTTTGCATTCAGTATAGGTACTGCAGACATTAACAGCAAAAAAGACACATTTTTTTAAAAAAAAAAATCCTCTTCTTCAGTTATTTCATATTTATTAATGAGGCTTATTATTTAGTACAAGAACCACTACTTGTGGAAACATTTCTTTACCGAGAGGGTGGTCAAACACTGGAACAGGCTGCCTAGAGAGGTGGTCTATGTCCCAAACCTGTCAGTGTTTAAGAGGCATTTGAACGATGCACTTAACAACATACTTTAGCTTTTGGTCAGCCCTGAATTGGTCAGGCACTTGCACAAGATGATTGTTGTAGGTCCCTTCCATCTGAAATATTCTGTTCTGTTCTGGCAGATGTGCACTGTATTGGTAGATATTTAGTTACTAGTTATTGGAGGTCAGGATAGAGTGAAGTAAGTTTGCTTCAGCTACAATTTAAATGCTTCAAAAGGTTTCATATGCAGCTGGCTACCTGAGAGCGGAAAATCCTTGTTGCACCATATCACCTAATTAGTTACTGCTATATAAATGTTTTTCCTTCTTTTACAACTACAACTAGTAACACTAGTTTATAGTTGCAATGCTAACTTTCATCACTTTTTATAAGCACTCAAAATTGTGTCAGATGTCCCCTGCTTCAGCTAGTAAGAAAAAAAACTAACAACTTCATCCTACAAAAAATATTAATCAGGCGCAGAAAGAAAACATACATCAAGTAAAGATTCCACTTCCACTAACAGCTTCTATTAATAAGTTGCTAATACTCTTTATTTCTTATAATGCAGCAACACTCAATCATTGCCTAATTCCATGGATCATGCTTAAATATATTTAAGCTCAGTCTTCTCCATATAACCATGTGGGAGCAAAGACTGGCATGACAAGGGAGAGCTGAGGGAATTTCAGGTCCTTACTAGTGGTGAGCAGTTAGTGATTTCTTCTTTACCCTGTGCACTGGCCTGGGCTAAGCTGTGCTCCCTGTTTAGACCAGGACCATGCTGGCCCTATTTATGTCTCTCTGTGCCACATTATGATTTGCAGAAAGGCAAATTAGATTCTAGCTGCCTTTCTGGAGGTTATTTTAAGAAAAGTTTTCCCAGTCATAAATCCAGTGTGGGATATTCCTAAGTAAACCATGTTTTTTTCTATATGACCATGTAATTTGCTGATCATTTAAAATGCCTGCACAGCAGGGAGTTCATCGCTAACAATACTGTAGTCACTAAATGGGAATTATCTGCCATCTGAATTACATCATCTACAGCCACAGCCATTATGAAAGCCTCATTCTGAGGAGCAATTTAACACCACACACTGCAAGGCTGCATTATACTGTACACAATAACATCAGTGTATAACAACCAGAGTGCCACCTAGTGTGACCCGTGTTACCATCGCTAGTCTAAAAACAAGTGCTGAAGTGTTATGAACTGCTTAAAAAGGCTGAGTTGTGCCTACTAAAATACTCCTATCAGCAGAGAAATTCAGATCCGGAATGAAAAAAAAAAGATTTAAAACTTTTTAACGTATCTTAATACTGATTGAAAGAAGTCTGTAGAATAAAACAAGACAGTTTGTCCAAATGTTGGAATACATCAGCTATTGTCTCTAACGACATTCAAAACTGATTTTAATTTTCCTCCACAGACATGACATTAGAAAACAAACAATACTTTCAGACTCAGTTTACATGATGAAGGTTTTGATGATATAACTTATTTCAAATACACATTACAGAAGAGACATAATCTATATTTCTGCACAGTTTATATGGAGCCCTGTCTAAGTTGACACATTCATCATACTCTGCACAAGAATCTGACCAAGAACATACTGTGAAGCAAAACTAGGCTTACCTGAAAGTGCAAAATTATGGTCCATATCAACCCCAAAGTCAGTTTGGGATTCCCATCTGTTATGTCATCATTTCTGATGTTAACCAGTTTCACCTGCCAGTGTGGAAAGAAAATACACAGAAAGCTGAAATTAATACCACAGATATATAGTGCGTTACACAGGTGTGACTATAAAAGGTACATTAGTCACTGCCTGAGCCTACTTCATTGGGTTTTTTAATTCTCAAAAGCAGAAAGGAATTGCACTCTGGCTGTCAGCAGCCTTCCAGAAAATGCGCTCTCCCACCAACCTGAGAAAATGTCTCAGCTGTCACTACACCAGCAGATCCACTTCCTGCGACAACTACCCTTCACCTCAGTCCTTGACAGAAGAAGAAAGAACAATAAGAATATGATGATCTGTAACTGGTGTATCAGTCTCAAGGCAGTGCTCAGATCTGGGAAGCTATCACTGCCTTTATTGCTCCCACACTTTCCTGCACCAGAGCAAGGATTCAGCCGCAAGAGAACTGGTCTGCTAAAACACAACAGTCTGGCTTAACAAAACCAAGGATTCAGTGTCACATTTAAATAACCAATGGTTTAATAATTACAATTATTATCACTTCTGCTGCTGTATTCATTCACAGTACTACAGTGATACAATGGTTAACAGGATTAAAACAAAGGCTGAGATTATTGTCAATCCCATAAACTCACATCCAGACTGAGATCAATAATTCTATTTGTCTTCTTTTATTAAGTTTAATTTCTCTATATGTATTATGTATCCATATAGCCTAGCAAATGAAGATGACTGAGCTAAAAGGCATTTTGTGCTTATGTTAGCAAAGTTACATGCATATGCTTTTTAACATATATCCTGTTATCAACCGAACAAGCAAAGGCATGTCCTGCTTTTGATCTGCACACATAATCTTAATTATTACCAGGGGCAGGGAGAGGACACCACCAAACCAAAAATACTTTGGAAGAAAGATAGCATATTCCACTGTTCAAAAAAAGACATTAAAACCAAATCCAAATGTTCTCCTCCCAATGCAATATAAAAACTGTGTGTTTGGCAAAACTATCTTGACATATTTGTCAAAACTGTCTTATTTGACATACTTGTCAAATATGCTTTATTTGACTACCAAACATGGCTTGCCTTTGGGTTTTTTCTTTCCAAGTCAGGCTTCAAAATTATCAACATATAGGATCTCTCTGCCTTACAATCACAATAAAGCATTGTGTTTGGAGGTTATACAGCCAACTTGAGCAAGTCACTTCCTAAATAAAGTTCAGAAACACCTAACAGAAGGATGAAACCTCTACCAAGTGCAAGTCCCAGTGGCAACTTGCCAAGACAACCAAAGCCCTACAAGCATTCCGTACAGTGGAGTGCAGCCATGTTCACAAAACTGTGAGCTTAAACAGAATACAAAAAACTCAGATCGCAACCGATGGCAGCATTATGGAGACCTACAGTTCCCAGTAACAAGTGCACATTCATAAACATGAAGATGACTTGAGTCTACATCTCCTGCGTCTTAATACACACCATCTGCTCTCCATAAATAAGGCATGGTGCAGCCTGTCCAGAGGTCTCGCTGCATAAAAATGCTGCTGTGACTGGTATTTCAAGTAGCTATCCTTTCGCTTCATAGAGTATTTGTTCCATGGCCCACTTAGGTTAACATGAAAAGTTCGCTTTGAAATCAGCAAAGCAGGACTGAGTTCTCAGTGCACACATATCCCATCACTGACCCAAAAGATTGTTTGCTATTTTACCCAAAATATGAAAAGACATCTGGTTTTATAACCAAATTAAGTATGTTTGTGGTTTGTCACCTCATGGTTTTTCAGACCTTGTAAGTAGCAAGTAAAATTTAAAAATAAATAAAAATCAACTGATCAGGGAGCAGGTTTCCAGCATCAGTTCATTTGCGTGGGATGGATAGGGAGGTACGGTTTTTCCTTCCATGTTTTAGACAATTTTTAATACTGCTGTTAGCAGAAGAGAAAGCAAGAACCCTGTAAATGCTTAAAAGAAATTTAAGAGCAGAAAGACACTCACAGCAACAGAAAATCACCCAGCAGTGTGCGTTTCCAGTGTTTGGCTTAAAGCAAATACAAGTGAAATTAAGTCTGAATCTTCCACAGGTGACTCTGCTGCCTCTCTAGGGCACCGGTTTTTCTTTCATCAGGATCAAGGCTTGAGAAAGTTTTCCCAAAATAAATATAACCAAAACAAGGTTCTAATTGCTTTGAAGCTGCATTTTGCACTAAAAATTATGTTGTGAACAAAACCGCATACCAGCTAGCACCTGGGAGCATGGAAGATAGTTAACTTCACTATAAGCAAGTCCCGAGGATCTGAACCCATAATTTTCTACTCTTTAACATCATATACCACTTGGAGTGTGTTGATATTACTGCTCAGAGAAGGGCGGTGTAAAGTTACCTTTGCCAAGCATGAGATCAAGCTGAGCCTACACCAGCAGCTGATTACAGCAAGCATAAAGGACCAAGCAGGACATATTTCTTATTTATTAGCCACAGGTAACAAAATTTTCATTACCATTTATTAAACTTTTCACCATACCTGGCGTTTTTTCAAATAGTCAAGCGCAATTTGGACATTCTGGAGTCTGTGAAAACGCATCCGACCTTTTTCTCGGGGCTAAAATTGGAAAACAATAGTTGTGAGATTTTTGTGTCAGACAAAAGAATGAACAGCCTGATTTAAAAGATACCATATAATACATGTGAAGCTCTGCAGTTTTAATGAAGCCAATACCTTCGGTGGAAAAATGTGCTTTAACTATTTATTTTTTTAAACTGTAGTTGGCAATTTTCAGCACAGTGAATGGCAGGAGAGATCAGTGGTCCCAAACTGCAACCTTGATCCATGCAAGCTGATAGCTGTTTCCCTGGCACATTTAAGTACTATTAAGGGTAAGAGTGCTAAAAAAGTCCCTACATGAATTTACCTACAAACGCTAAATTGCCACTTATTATTATAAAAGATTAACAGTATATTAAGCAAAGCAAAATATAAGTAATGTCATGAACCTTCATTTTGCTCTGGTAAACTCTGTGATGGAAAAGCTTTACCTCTGTATGCAACTTTATGATTTAACGTTGCTTATTTATGGTACGACTGCATAATCATTATGATAGAGATACATCTTTATTTAAAGCCTCCAATAAAGATAATACCTTCCTCTAAACAGAATAACACAACATATACAGCCCTAGAGTATAAGTTTAAACTCTTGACTGGGGTAGAACATCATAGAGCATGAAACAAAAGTAGCAAGTCATTCTTTTCAAAGCAAAGTCAAAACCAGCAGGAAGAAACTGCAAAATAAGCACGAGTAGTGTGTTAATGGAAACATGGCAAAACTGCATGCAGTTAGTGTAAAACCACCGAGAAGAAGAATCACACAGAAAAACCATACTTTACTTAGCTGTCACAGATCAGCAATGGGAAAGCAGTTAAATTTATGTCATCACATCCAAATCCTTCTATTATTCTTCCTTATTTCAGATTTTTCACAAACTTTGATAGCAGTAAACTGAAGCAGACTATAATTGCTAGGGATCAGCCATGAATATGAGTATTTCCTCAGACAATCACTATGAAACACACAGACAAGCCCATGCCTTCCTCAACTGCCATTTTTTCCCTCTGTGGAGTATCAAATGCTTGCCAAAAGGAAACATGACAAATGGAGTTGAATAGAAGCATAAACTAAGACACAAATTATTTTAATTTCCACTGCAGAACCTTCTATTTAGCCCCTTATTTTTCACACCGATAGCCCAGGATTCAAAGTTCTTCAGTCCTTGCTACCAAGTAGTTTCCCTGGATGGAACAAGGGACTGCAGACCTGGAGCTTAGTTTTCCACAGCAAAGAGGGTATAATAAATCCCAATCTATGTATTCAGGTACAGCATCTCAGAGGGGAAATATATTTTTTTCTAATGTAGAGCTACAATGCAGCATTTTGAGGTATACTATGCCCCAGAAAAAAGCACACACATTTCACTGAAATCACAACTGCAACACAACACACAGGGAGCTAAAGAAGGCGCTCGGACCCTATGACAGCAAGTTGCTTTTTTAAATGCTGGTAATGCAAGGTCTACAGAGGCATGAAACAGCTCACTTGGACTAACATGCACTCAGCATTTTGCACTTTATAAGTAGGTATTTCCCTTCTGGATGGTTAAAATACAGTGAAATAATACAGTGATAATTCAGCATTTGTTGCAAGAAAGACAAACTCTGCAAACAATTCATATACTTAGTAGCTGCTACATAGCACTGTCATGTAACTTTGACTATCAGCTTTGATAAAAATAGCTGTTACATTTGATAAATTCTAAACAGATCTGCGTATCTGAATTAAAATATTAATAAAATATTACCCAGTATTATGTCAAATACACCTTGGGTGGAGTAGACTGGTGCTTTGAAAAAAGAAAAATCAATTTTATGCCACTGCCTTCACAAAGAAGAGCTTTCAAGCCTTTGTGCAAATTACTTGTATATGGGCAATACTGTTTGCAAGTGAAAAAAAAAAAAATCTTGGTTTAATGGAATTATGGTATTTCCCTATTTGTTATTAAAAATATTATTTTGTCATATCTTGACAATGTTGTCCCATACACATTTGTGCCATGGTTTTGTACAGTCTAATGAAAGAAAACAAATAGAAATTGTAAACATTTGTGTTCTAGCTGTTCACAGAAAGGCTGAATACAAATTTGTCTTTACCATACCTCCATCATAAACATAGGTATCCTGGTCTACCAATGTGAGTTCTTTTGTCCTTTCTACAGCACACTACTGCAGCACACCAAACTAAGAATTCACATTAGCAGACACCACGCTTCAAACACTACATTAGTACAGTTACGGGGGTCGGCACCTACCCCCTTATCCTCATCCTCCACATCCTCATGCTGTTCAATTGCGCATGCTTCTGTTGAACTCACCAACCGTAAGGTCTTCAAAAAATCTCGCTCTCTTGGCTAATGAATATAACAAACAGGAGACAGGACAGCAAAAACACAAGACAGACCACAAATGAAAAGAAGAGCATGAAAAGAAGAACATAATGAAGAGAACAAATACCAAGCAAGGGAAGTAATGCTCACAAAGAAAGGAAATGACACCTGAGGAGTGTGTTAGACAATTTCAGGGACATTTTATTCTTGTTATTTGTAAGTTACTCCCTTTAATGTGAAGGGATATTAAGCATCAAGTACTTGTTAAAAGAAAACTGTAAAGAAAAGGAAGAACAGAAAAAATAGCGCATTACCCTATTGAGAAAGGAAGTCTCACAGACCACAGGAATTGAAGAGAACAGACTGCATTCCCCCACAGAATTCACAGTGGAATATTTTATCAACAGAAATACAACTTGTGTCTGTGGTATCAAGTCACATAATATGGAAAATATCAAAGAAACTGCCTGCAGTCGATACACAGAGTTAACAAACAGAGCAAATGTATATGTAACAAACTGGAATCACTGCGTTCTGATCAAAAATCTTACCAAGGTGTCTCCAGAAAGGACTTCTAAAAGTGAGATCAAGTTATGTCCATCTCTTAGGTCTTCATACAAGTCATTCACATGTTTTCGAACCTGCACAGATAAACACAAAAATTAAAGATCCTCATATATACTTGAGAATTCACACTCATATTAACACGTATCTTTTAATGTACAGATAAACCTCAGATATGCCTCAGAATGGCTTTTAAAATTTATTCTCTTTCATGACAAATTTACAAACCCAAATTAATTGTAACAGGCATCTATGTCTACACTCACACATTTCCATCACATTTTATTTCATTTTACTGACAAGGAGAAGAAAAATAGCATTAAGTTATAGGTAATAAATGCATATAGCAATGAAAAAAAATCAGTATCTGACAATTTAAATGATACCAGATACCCACCTACTTTGACTTAAATAACAATCCCTAAGAGACAACACTAGCTAAATCCTATGAATTATGGAAATATACACTAAATGCACATATTATCATCAGTATGCATGTTCACTGGAGCCAGGCCAAAAGTTAATGCACTTTCTGGCCTTAAACTTACTGCTAATCAAAGCATATCACCTACCAGATAACATGCTTCGTCACCTCACATTTCCCAGTATTTTGTGCGTTTCCCCAATAGCTCACACATCCACTTTATACACCATACCAAAGAAATATGACATGAGATTGATCTAGTGAAGCCAAGGACACACACAGCCCTTCCCACAAGCTGTGCCAGTGGCAGAGGTTAATGGTCCATACAGCTCAGTAGCACTCTACCACCGGCAGTCACCAACCCAACTGATTCCCTCCTGTGGAACCCCACAAAATAGATGGCCAGCTTTTGTCAGCTGACCTCATTCAACCAGATCAGGTTGAGACAGGTTGGCAACCAGCAGGCCCTTGTGAGGCCAACCATGAGGAAATGAACAGATGTAATGAAAAGCAAGACAGATGAAAGCTCTAGTTTTTCTGACAGGCTCAACAAAGCTGGGAGATGTCTGTCCACAGGCCAACTATTTGTTTCTTAGCATTAGCTCAAATACAACTTTATCTGAAATTTCTTTCACAATTTCAGCCAGCTGCTCTTTAAACATGAAACAAAGGACCTCATTTCTTGGAAACAGAAAATTTTGACATTTCCACCCAGGGCAGAGGTTGAGGGCTTTCCAGTTACAATTTAATATAGTTGAGGGCTTTCCAGCCACAATTTAATGTCAGTTCCCTGGCACCAGATCAGAAATCTCCTAAGCTTACAGAGCATAAAACATAACATCAGAAATTTCTTCTGACATTACCACCTCTGCCAGAGATGAACTGTACTTCCAACACAAGATCTATGGGACGGGACACTCATCTGACTGCCAACATTTCTGTGTGTATGACAAGGGCAGTAGGAAGCGACCCAGATCTTCAGGTTCATACAATAGCTCTGTTTACCTGACTTTCAGGGGAATTTCCAAATCCATCCTGTTGAATAAATAATGGTCTCCATACCAGTGAGTAGCTTCATAAATGTTTTTTAGTTCAAGTTTTCTTACTTAAACTTTTAAACAGGAAATTACCCGGCAATCTACCTTCACAAAGACCATCATCTTAACTGAGAATAACATCAGAGCATATTTATGCTTGCGCTGAAGACTAGCCAGAACAAGTCATCTAGAAGACTGTTCCATAAGGGATTACAACTGATATTTTCTGAAATGTTTATGCAGACTCTGCATATACACAGTCAAGTTACATACCAGTACTCTTATACACAGCTTTACACACTCACACATATATGCAAAATAAAGTAATCTTAACTTTAACTGTGATTACAAAAATATTATAATCTTGTACAAACTCATTAAAAAAAAAAAAAGAAAAATCCAAAAGAAAAATTCTCTAGTGATACTGAAGTACTGTTAAGCTGAGCAAAGAAACAGATGTTTTCTTACTACATCGGCGGTAAAAAGAAGGAAAAGGGAAAACACGTAGATATAATTAAAATCCCTGACATGAGATTTGATTATGCTAAACATTTAAAAGATGAAAAACACAACAAAAGCCGGCAAGTTTTCTTTACAATACAGCCCTGCAGAGGGTTCCCCACTCCTCCCTGCCCCATGAGTCACAATGCGACATTTTCTGTTTCCCTTAGGAGAGTAGAATCCCAAGCCAGAGCAGATCAACAGCACAGGCTAGTGACCAGAGGCATGGGAGGATATCAGGTTAAAGGACAGAGGAAGGGAGTGTACATATAAAAGTTACTGCACCAGCACAACAGAGCTATCTGTGCAGCACCAAGCCAATGCCTACACTCTTTCCAACACAGAAGTTACAGGAGTTGCCCAATGTGCAGGTATCTGAATAGTAGGATGAGAAAATACTACTGTTTCTAATATGTCTACTTGTATTTTCCATTAGATGAAGGATAATTTTGTTATCCTGCTGGTCCATCTCTCACAACACACATTTATTGACCTTCTGTTTGTTTCTCATACTCTGAGGTTTCCAAAGTACTACAGAGACAACCATCTTCTCCAGCTTATCTTTCTAGAAATCACAGATGCTTCAGAGATGAACTCATACCGTGTATGAAGAAAGTGGCATAGAGCTGTCAAAAGAAGAAAAACAGCAATACTCCTTAGATGTCTGTCTTAGATCTTCCATTGTCTGACAACTACTGTGAGGATTAATTACGTAGGACATACTATGTTGGTATGTTGGTACAGGACAATATAATGAGGAATTTTCTCTAATACTTTGAGCAGCAGATGTCCACTTGAAAAGAAGTATTTGGGCAACTGGTGTGCAGCAAGCATGTTCACTCAAAACAGCAGATCACTTCTTTTAAAAAGGAGTATTTGATGCTTCCCAAGAGATCCTACACTTCTCTACACTTGACAAAAAGCTGGCAAAAATCATTCCCCTCTAAATAACACTTGGCCAATTCTTGCCTCTCAACATATATAATGAATTCTTAGATCTTTAAACTCACAAGAAACTAGTATTACTATTTCATCACTGTTTTGCTGCTACATTCAGGCTCCTTCGGAACACATAGTACCACAAGTACTAGATGCACTTGGGTGTCTCTGGATGGATCTGTGGCATCTGCAGAGCCCCATGGCATTTCGTAACAGTTCTTGTGGCTTTACAATAAAATTGCAGATTTGTCAGACCTACATTTTGCAAGGTCCACGTGCAAAGTAGGTTACATGCTGCCTCAGGCAACTTTTTGCAATATGCCCACGTGAGTGTGGTAGCTTTGATACTTTAGGCATGAGAAGAGATTCTTTAAGGAAGAAGCGGGAGATACGGTATGGCTGAGGGGCATCTGACAAAAAACAAGAGAAGTGAAGTGGCTGCATCAGTCAAAAGGAGACAGGGAGAATTTGAAGCAGTGTTTCAGAAGTGATTCGTCTTCTAATCATCATTCTCTGGCAGGTATACTATAATATCTGTGGTAAGGAACACTCCCATCCCCCTTGACATGAGCATGGGATACTTTGATATCATGCTTCTCTCATAAAATTAAGCTTTGCAACCTATTGCCTTGGTGAACCTGCACTATCATTAGTAAAAACAGCTTTTAAAACAGTAGCAGCCACAGGGCTGCATTCTTGCCCCCAGACAGCAGCATTCTAGGCACTTGAGAAACGAAGACTGCAAAGATGGCTGCTGCCTCCCAAAGCCAGCAATCTAACACTCTGCATAACTCACATAGCTTTATCATACGGTTCAGCTGACACATCTGGTTGTCCTTACAATCAAATTGCTACTGGTTCCATCCCCACGTACCATTCCATTCTGCTTCTGCAGTTATAGCCTGGCCTGCTGGGCTTGGCTTCCTCCTCTGCAGGCTGGCATCACAGCAAATCTGTCACCACTACCTTCAGTCTGCCTGGGACTCCTTTCCACCAATGAAGAATGAAGAAATGATTCAGCTACCTGGGCACACACCTCTAAGGCTGTTTTATGTTTAGGGAGTATGTCTTTTGGCCTCCACCTGCTTCTCCAGAAGCATGAAGGCTTGCTTAAGTCCTGCTGGCCAGTCCCCCACCAATGTCTGTCTTGAATACCCTTACACATCAAAACCAGCCCTAGATGTCCATATTTATGGAACTGAACCTGTACAGCGATCTCTATTTTTGCCATGGGTCACAGAAATAGTAAGCCATCTTCCACAGCAAGCTTGTTTCTTACAATTTTTCTTGATATTATTTGTTGTGTTGTGCTGATACTGGAACAAAATCTAGAGTTTTACACAATAAAACCACAGGCTGCTTATTGTTGTATGGGTAAAAGGAGACGGATGGTCCCTTCTGCTTCTGCAGACAAAACCAGCTTGGTGTTGAAAAGGATAGAGAGAAGACACACAGGCTGGAGTAAAGTAGGAAGGTTGCTCTCTCTAACACTGCCATACATCTACTAGGGCCTGTTGTGACAGGACAAGAGGTGTTTTAAACTAAAACAGAGCAAATTTAGATTAGATAAAAGGAAGAAACATTTTTTTTTACAATGAGGGTGGTAGAACACTGGAATAGGTTGCCCAGAGAGGCAGTAGATGCCCCATCCCTGGAAACAGGTTGAGCATGGCTCTGAACAACCCTAGTTGAAGACGTCTGCTCATTTCAGGGGCGTTAGACAGGATGACCTTTAAATGCCTTTTCCAGCCCAAACTAGTCTATGATTCTGTGATAACACAGAAGAATCACAAGCTTTTCTTATTCAGCAGTAAATGTGACAGGAAAAACAGGGTTGTGACCCTTTCTGTGTATTCAGCAGTTGCACACCCAGCATACATATAGAAAGACCTCACCGAAATTCATGTTAGGGTACTGCATGTTTCAGACCAGTACCTAAAATGGAAGGGACCACCTTCTCAACTGAAATAGTGGAGGAAGGAGCAGAAGCAAATATTAACATACTGCAAAATTTAGAGTCAGCTAAAGGGGCAGGAGAGAATATATAATTAGATCAAGCAGGAATAACTAGAAGTAACTTCCATGTACCGAAGGCCACCAGGAACTCCCTGAGGGAGGTGAGGCAACCACTGTGGCAGGCTGAAGGGCTCAGAAACAAGGCAGAGTTTTGTGCTCACACACTTGCAAAATTATCCATGTTTACAGGGTGAGAAAAGCAGACTACTGCAATCAAGAACCTTTCCTAAAACATCAGGAGTTTCCTTACCGATGCTATAACTAAGCTGAACTGATCATTATGAGAACATGCCAAATTAGACTTTTTCATACAGCTTCCAGAACAGGCAAAAGAAGAAAGAAATCTGATTCACATTTATATTGAATAACTGATGTTCAGCTGACAAGCCTTTATAAAATCAGTGCCATCCCCAGGCATTAACAAGAATTACAATATTATGGATCCAACAGAGGCTTTTTCAGAAAACATAGCCTGGGAAAGCCTTTTCACGTACTGCTCTCCCGGCTTCTGGAAGCAAAGTTAATTAAATGCCCGGCCCACACATAAAGCATTACTGCTTTTCCAGAGGAAAATGGGCCAGAGCTCAAAAGTTAGAACTGTAAGGGGTGTGTTTCGGAAAAAAGAGTCAGGCCTTAATTACCACTGAGGTCACTGATAAGTCCAAGGGACAGCTGGCACAAGGCCACCGTGAGCTGCACAATAAACTTCAAGTTTATTCTTCAAGAACCTGATTCAATGCCCATGGAAAAAAGATCCCTTAAGTCTCCCATTCACTTCAACTACAGTAAAAAGCTTTTCTTCAAGATAATAGACACAGATAGTTAAGAGCTCCTATAATTACACTGTTCCACAGAAAATGCCATCCGCATTAAGACTGCTGAAAAACTCCTGCTGCTACTGCATGAGGTCCTGACATCCTGATGAGTTTCCCTGATATTTCAGCTTCCTAAAAATGTACTTAAGCTTGTTTTTAAGGGATAAATTGTATTAAAAGCTTTACTCATGAGGAAACAGTTTTCTTTCAATTTTGAAAATCTGTATGGTTTAGTCCTTTCACTTTCGAAAATTAAGGAATCACAGAAGCAGTTTAACTGCATGAAAACAAATAATACTATGCCACAAGAGCAAAAAAAAACCCCATCTCATATGAGAACCTGTATTTATGTAGAAAAATGCTAACATATTCTGCTGGGGTGGGGCTGGGTATCGGTCGGTGGTGAGCCGTTGTATTCTCTTCTCTTGTTATTTCCGTTATCATTGTTATTATTGGTGGTAGTAGTAGTGATTTGTACCTTAGTTAATAGACAGTGCTTATCTCAACCTGTGGGAGTTGTATTCTTTCAATTCTCTTCCCCATCCCTCCAGGAGCCGAGGGAGGAGGTGG